>CANXYI012094570.1:0-10990 GCA_948208565.1 Hura crepitans
AATTAAAATTTTTATTTTGTTGTAATTTATTTAATTTTCTTTAGTTGTAATAAGTAATTAGTTAATAACATTTTTCTCTTTTTCTTTTGATTAATTATTTTTCTAATTCATTATCATATGTTATTATTTTAGAATAACTTCTTATTTTATCATACTTTGTCTTAACATATTCTTATGATAACTTGATTAAACATCAATAAGATGATTAATAATAACAGTAATAATAACGATAATAATATTTTATTATTCCCTCTTTTACCAAAGATGATGATTTCTTTAATTAATATTAGTAATAATACCTTAGTTATTTTGACAAAAGTTTGACAATTAAATAATATTTAGTTGGATAAAAATGGTATCGACATGTGCTGTGTAATGCATGAACTGGAATAGCACACAGCAAAGTACCAAATTTAGAAATACTTACCTGTGGGTGTACTTACTTGATGCAGAGCCTCATCAAATATGGATGATCATCTTTGAATCATTGCAAAAGCTTGCTAAACCTGAGTTGAATCTTCCCTTTGGAAAGAATTGAACTTGGTCCATGCATGTTCTCGCTTTGATGTCTCTAGATTATCATCTTATGATTTCATGATACAGTTTGTACACTTCCAACTAAGTAATTTTTGGATTGGCTTGCTAGGCTGAACCCTATAACATAAATTAGACACGAGGTTGAATTTTAGTGGATTGGCTTATTAGGCTGAAACCTATCACATAAATTGGACACAGAGTTGAATTTTGGTGGATTGGCTTATTAGGCTAAACCCTATAACATAAATTGGACACGGAGTCGAATTTTGGTGGATTGAAACTTTGGTGTTAATCCAAGCTTAATGGATTGACCTTTATCGTTGTTCTTAGAGGAAGTTGAGCTTGGTAACTCTGAATTGATCCTTCAAGATAGAAATAGAATGTCAGTTTTTTTTGGGGAAAGAAGAATAAACTTTGACCTTTTTGGGATTTTGATGGTTCTAAGTCTGTACGGACTTCCACACATTAGTCTGTGCAGATTTATGTTCAAGCTTTATTGACTATCTCAAGTCGGTCCATGCAGACTTATTGCATTAGTGGTATAACTACCCCTTTTCTTCTTCATTTCTCATTTTTTCGCTTCATTCTTTCCATATTCTTCATTTTCTCTCAACAGAATGCTCTTACCATGGCCTCTTACGTAGGAAGTGCTTCGAGCTCTTCTTCCTCCAACGGCGAGGATGCACCTACTGTGATTCTCTTTCTGTAAGGAGGAGGATCCGCACCCTCTCCCCCTCTACTAGAGGATATTTCCATGCCAACTCCAATGGGTTTTGTCCCATCTGTAGCAGTGAACCGCCCAAAGAATGCAACGCTAGTTAATGGCATTGCTTTTGGTGATCCGACCCCATTTTTGGCAGATCTGGCCATCACGCATGCTCTGAAGTGTACCTGTAAGTGAGTCTTCCTCATTTATGTGTTTTCTATCATGTTTTCTCGATTATTTTCGTGCTATTATGTCTTGAAGAATTTTTGATGCAATAGGTCCATGCAGACTAAATAGGCTAGGGCTAGATAAGTCCGTGCGGACTAGTTATTTGAGGATGTTAGCCTGTGCAAACTTGACAAACTTTCTATTTGTTAGAATTATTCCCATAGTTGTTTAGGTGATTATATATATGAAGTCTGTACGAACTAAATGTTGACTATCTTTGACTTTGATTGGAGTCCGTACGAACCTGGTTTTGACTAATCTTCGTCCATGAGGACTTAGGTTTTGACCGATCTTAGTTTATGCGGACTTAGGTTTTAACTACTTTTTGACTCTTCTATTAGTCTATACAGACTTAATTTGACTGATCTTAGTCCGTACAGACTTTGTAATCAGGTCCTGATTCTTAATTGCTTGCGCTTTTTTTTGTAGACACGTCTTAAGTGCGGGGGTACTCTTTCTGGTCCACAATAATGGTACTCTACTATGCCAGTGATAGTGAAGACCAAAGTGTGCACGACGGGTTTCCAAACTTTTATTGACCATCTTATAGGAGGGGACTTTTGTAGTGACCTTCAGGCCTTACGAGCTTTGTTAGATAGGTGGATGGACACTGCACATATGTTCCACTTATCCTTTAGTGAGCTAACCATCATGCCATTTAACTGGGCATTCATCACTAGGGCACTATGTTTTGGTCGTGCCATTGCTTTCGATGATTGTTATCGACATCCTTCCCTTCAATTGCTAAAGGTGAAGGAATTACTGGGATTTATGCCTTAGGACCGAGCTAGTAGTATTCGCTATACTGACCTTTAGGAAAGGTGGGGTGAGGAATCTCCCTCAAGTGAACTAGAATTGAATCAGTATATACACTGCTTTATCCTATACCTATTGGGCATCACCTTATTTGCTAATGCCAATGGCACCATAAGTTGGAGCTTCCTTCCGAGGCTAAAGGAGGTGGACAAGATAAAGAGCTGGAATTGGTGCAACTTCTCCTTAGGGTGGATGTTTCAGAGTCTAGACATGGCAGTACAGACTCGAAAGAGTCATCATTTCATCCAAGGATTCGTGTCCGGCATCCTGGTAAGTAGAGTCTCTTTCCCCCCCTTTTTTTTAGGACTTTTATTACTGACTTGCTTCTTTTTTCATCTTAGGTATAGGCTTATAAGCTTCACTTGTTAGCTCGTCCCTATGAGCTTAATGTGCTTAGACATTACCCTATGGTGGATAGGTGGGTCTGGCTTACTTCAAGTCCATGGAATACAACATCCTTAATGCAGCATCGACAGTATCTCAACTCACGTGCCTGGATAGATGTAAGTGATTCCTACGTAGAAAAAACATTTCTTTCAGTAACTGATTGTATATTTCTAACACTTACTTGTGTAGGTTGACTTAGCTCGATGGGTCTTCCCTATTGATCAACTACCTCCCCCTTTGTATTTCATTTAGGGTCTATCTTTTTGTTGTTTATTATTGACTAGTTCTGAAAGGTACTGCTAGTTTCTGAGAGAGAGAGTAGCCAGTTGGCATTTAGGTCCTGATGTGCATCTCATCCCTCTAGACCCTCCTGAGTCTATGCTATTCGAGAGGTACATCGATGACTTGGATTTCATTCAAGGGATAACCGCCGGAGTCCGTAGAGCAATGTTAGTAGAGGATGGTGATGAAGGCTATGCTCCATGGGCTGCCTCTCACCTACTTCCTTGAGTTCCCTATACTTCTGGGCCTCTTCCTCCTTAGGTAAAATTCTTATGTTTTGCCACCTCTTTCATGATGTCTTTTAATCTTGTATGTCTTTGTGTTGTAGCCCATGGCTACCCCTGGAGCTGGTCCCTCTTCCTCAAGAAAGCTATTGAGGGCCACGTTCGGCTTCCTGAGTTCTTAGTTCTCTCCTCTTCCAACTTATGCTCTAAGATCATCATCTAGCCCAGCACCTTTTCCTAGCGAGGTGATAGGAACGCTTGCGAATATACCCGAGTTGAGCTATATACGCTATGGCATCAACGGAGAGCTTTTGTCTTCTAAGCTTTGCATTGAGGAGAGTTGGCCCGTGACTTTTGAGCCTGAAGATATGATACTGGTAAGCTTCTTAATTCTATTTTTGGGGAGTCTTTTCTTTGCACATGCTTAACATCTTATCTCTCTTGATTAGGTGAAGAAGTCTCCCGTAGAGAAGACTGCTCAGGTTGTGGAGGCAATTAGGAGAGCCATGATTGATGAAACTCGAGTGTTGGCAGTAAGTATATTCCTATTGTTCAGGTTGTCTACGTGCTTTATATGCTAATGTACATGTATGTTATGTATACTTGTGCGTGTCATGTTACATATATACTATATGCCATCCATGTATGTATATGTGTTACCTGTTGTGTTATGTGCATTATGCTATGCTATGTTGCATGTATGTTATGTTACATATATACTATGTGACATTAATCCTTCACTCTTTTTGTAGAATGAGCTATCCAAGCGGGTGGTGGCCTTACATGAAGCTCGGAGAAAGATCAGGGCTTATAAGGTGGCTGAAAGGCTAGTGATATCTTCTAAGGATGAAGACACTGAAAAGGAGTATAATGTTGATGGCCAGGCTTGAGGATGATCTCCTTGTCTTGCTTTTCTCTTTTTTTCCTTTTTTTCATGATTATGGGGGGCATGATTGTAGGCCCCCCTTTTTATCTTATTTTTGTAGAACATGATACAATTTATCTTCCCCTTTTCACACACTTTTAATATTGAACTTTGCTTGATCTTTGAATGCTACATGGCTTTGAGTGTTGTCTTGTTTTCTACTTGAATGAGGTGCCTTGGTCCGTGCAGACTTAAAAGGGTTCTCTTAGTCCGGGCAGACTTCAGCTGATTTGGCCATGGACTTGGTATTTAGGCATCTTGAGTGCCTACTTACTTAGTCTGTATGGACCTTGACATCATACATAGGTCCGTGTGTACCTTGTCACATATTTTTGGATTTGCATTCCTAATTGGAAAAGAAGTGGAATGCTTATAAATACCCTTTCCTTACTGGCTATTTTTATTCACTCTCTTCATCATGTCTTCTTTTTGTTTGAAATTGCTTAAGGTTTTAGAATCCAAAACTTCTTGGATTTCACCTATTCTTGCCCCCTTTTTGGCCTTTAAATTTTTGAGCAAAGTCTAAATCAACCCTGAATTCCTAAAGGCTGCTGTGCATCACTGGAATCCTATTTTGCATGTCTTTATCTTCGGTCATCAGGAGGTATATCCCACCTTAGAGGAGTTCACAGCTATCATAGGATACAAAATTACTCCTACTACCCCTCTAGCCTTACCCTTCTTCAAGGATCGCTATCGTTTAGACATTATTCTGGCTCTGGGTTTTTCTCCCTTTTTGTGTCGTAAGCTTATACTAGGGGTAGGTTTAATTTCCTTGCAAGTGATTCTAGATCACATTCATCAAATCTTTGTTAACTCAATGGAATAGGCAAAATGTGTCTTGTTATGCTTGTTTGGAAGCTATCTAAGTGTTACTTCCTAAGGTGATCACTGTGACTTCAAGATCCTTCACATTCTTACCACGACGTGTTCTGGTCCTAACCCTTTCGGCGTATTCTTGGCTAATACTATTCATGGTTTAAATTTACTGACAAGGAAAGATGTTGACTTCATGATAAGGAGCCCACTTCTCTTACAAGTAATCTTTTTGTTGTGACCTTAACTTTTGCCTACTATGCCTGTGATGCTTTTCATACTAGCGGCTCGACCTAATTTTTGCTTAGGTGGTCCTTTGCAGATTTTCCAACCTAATGGCCTCCTCTTTTTTTTTAAGCTTTGGCTATAAGAGAAATTGGAACTAATTGTTCCACCACTTGAAAAACTCTAGGTGAAGTATGACTCCCATCATTATTGTAAGAGGAAGCTTATAATGAGGTGTGACTCCTTTTATCAATGGCTCTCATAGCTTGGCACAGTTACCCGAGTGTGCTGGAGATATCCCTAGTGGAAGATTAGTCACTTCACTCTCTCTTATCATGTGAGTTATGTAGCTTTGATTGGATTGAGGCATGTTACCTTTTATAGCCCTTCACACATCTCACGATAGTTTGGTTTAGTATAAAGGATACCTGCTGAGCCTCTTGGGTTTTGCAGTGGTCTTCTAACCCGTCACTTCTTATGCTCTTTTCCTAACTTGTGGGAGAAACACGCCATCTTGAGGGACATGCCTAATTACACAATCAACACTATTTATACAGATAATTCTTACAACAAATGGGTTTTAAGTGATCCAAAGACAATAGATTGTTATCACTAAAAAGGAAGTTTACAAACAATACTTCTAGTTTTGAAAAGAAGCAACATGCATAGAATTCATTTATTTGTATGATCCTTTCTTAAATGGTAATTTGCATGTTATTGATCAAAACTAAAGCATTTTGTCATTGATTGAATTTAAAACTAAGCCAATTAATCTTGTTGAATGTATTAATTTCCATTAATAGTACTGTCGTTACCAACCAGCCTCGAAAGGTTTTCTTGATTGGCCATTTTCTCTCTTATCCCTTGACTTTTGCATAAAGTGCCCTATAGGGTTTTCACCTCATCAGGGTGTCCTAACTTTTGCATAAGCCACCCTATTTGAGTTTTCAGCTTAATAGACTTTTTTTTTAATAGAAGTACTTCTTCAACCTGTCTGCATTGATTGGCTCTAAAAACTCATTGCCCTCCAAGTCCGAGATCTTGATGCCTCCGTGCTTGAATGTCTTCTTTACTATGTAAGGACCTTCCCAGTTAGGTTTAAACTTTCTCCTAGGGTCGGACAGTAATGGCCTGACTTACTTTAGTACTAAATCACCCTCTTTTATGATTCTGGGTTTGACCTTCTTATTGTAGGCTCTTGCAATTCTTTTCTAGTATAATTGCATATGATAAAGAGCTTAGAGTTGCTTTTCATTTATTAATACCAGTTGATCGTACCTACTTCTGATCCATTCTACTTTTGGTACATTTGCCTCTAATACTACCCTTAAGGAAGGTATTTCTACTTCGTTCGGCAATACCGCTTCCATGCCATATACCAGTGAATAAGGTATAGCCTGGGTAAAAGTCCTAACTATCATTCTATACACCCATAATACGAATGATAACATGTCTGCCCAGTCCTTATAGGTGACAGTCATCTTCTATAAAAATTTCTTGACATTTTTATTAGTAGCTTCTACTGCTCTATTAGCTTGTGGTCTGTACAGCGAAGACTTATGATGTTGAATTCTATACTTTTGAAAGAGTTACCTGGTCTCTCCTTGAAACTGTACTCTATTGTCTGAAATAATCTGCTATGGCAAGCCATACCCACAAATAATATTTCTTTCAATAAATTTCCCCATTTGTCTTGCCCCTAATTTATTGAAAGACTCAGGCTCTACCCACTTCATGAAGTAATCTATCACCACCACTATGAACTTATGTCCTCTAGCTGCTGATGGTCATATTTCTCCAATTATGTCGATTCCCCACATTGAAAAGGGCCATGGGGATGATAGGTTAGTCAAGTCATTAAGTGGCAGATAGCTTAGGTTCCTATACACCTGGCATTTATGACAACTTTTTACAAAGTCACAACAATCTAACTCCATGGTTAACCAGTAGTATCCTAGTCTCATGATCTTCTTTGCTAGGTTTTTACCATTCATGTGTGGACTACACACCCCTTCATGTACTTCCTTAAGAACCCTTTGAGATTCTACCTCATTTATGCACCTAAGTTGTATCCTATCTATCTGCCTCTTATATAACATACCCTAAAATGAAATAAACTGGGTGGATAGCTTTCAGAGCACCTTCTTATCTCTTTTGAATGCATTGTTAGGGTATTGTCCCTTTTTTAAGTAGGCTTATATGTCATGGTACCAAGGTAGTTAAGCATGATTTTGTTCAACGATGGAGCTAACTATTCCAGTGTAGGTAGGGAACCTTGTCTTATTGAAATACATGGGCTAGGATAGGTCTCTTTTAGTAAGGGTTGATACTGACATTAGGTTGGCTAAAGCATCTATGACTTGGTTTTGTTCTCTAGGAATGTGATGAAAAATGCATTAATAAAATCCCTTAACTAGGTCTATGAGCATTCTAACATACTTGCCCAAGTTCTCATCTTTGACTTCCCTTTCACCTTTAACTTGTTGAATTACTAGCATTGAATCTCCGTAAACATCAACCACCTTTGCCCCCAGTTGTACAAGGTTTATAGACCATAAATGCATGCCTCATATTTGACAATGTTATTGGTGGCTGAGAACTCTAACTTCCTTGCCAAAAACATATGCTTGCCTTTTGGGCTGCTGATCAATGCTCCTGTGCCTGCTCCTTTTTGGTTGATGGCTCCATCGAAGAACATTTTCCATCCTTCCTAATATATTGCCCCCACCTATTCATTTGGAAATTCGTATTCCTCTTGCTTTTCTTTAATCGGGTGAAGGGCTAGGAATTCAGCTATAAGTCATCCTTTGATGGTTTTCTTTGTAATGTAAGAGACGTCAAACTCCTAAAGAAGAAATATCTATCATCCCATCTTACCTACTAAGGATGGAGTAAATTATAGGTACCGAAGCGGGTCATGTCTTGCTACTGCTTCCACTTTGTAGGATTAAAAATAGTGTCATAATTTCTTCAATGCCTAAATTATCCCCAAACATATCTTTTCCACTTTTGCATACTTCTACTTATAAGGAAGTAGCTTCTTAGTTTGGTAATGGACAGCGTTTTCTATCCTAGCATCGTCGGCTTGTGCAATCAATGCTCCTATTGATGACCTTTCCACTGCGAGATACAAGATTAAAGGTTTGCCTAGTTTTGAAGGTCTTAAAACTGGCGGGTTAACCAGGTACTTCTTAATGGATAGAAATGCTTTCTCACAGTCACTATTCCATTCCTTTAGCTGGCCTTTATGTAGTAGGTTAAATATGGGTTCGCATACCATTGTGAGTTTGGATATGAACCTGCTAATGTATTGAATCTTGCCTAGGAATCCCCTCACTTCTTTCTCAGATTGTGGTGTGGGCATGTCCAAAATGGCTTTTACTTTATCAAGGTCAACTTCAATCCCTCTTTACTTACTATAAATACCAACAAATTCCCTAACGTGATTCCAAAAATGCACTTCTTTGGGTTAAGCCTCATATTGAACTGGTCTAGCCTTTGGCAAATTTTCTCTAATGCTTTAAAATGTCCTTCTCTCTCTATGGACTTCACCATCATGTTATCTATGCACACCTCGACTTCCTTGTGCATCATGTCATGAAATAGCTTGGTCACCATCCTTTGATACGTTGCCCTAGCATTCTTTAGTCCAAATGGCATAACTTTGTAATAATAAGTACCCCATTCTATTATGAAATCCGTTTTGCACTTGTCAATTACCTTTATTAGAATTTGATTATATCCAGAAAACCCATCAACAAATGAGTACATGGCGGCCATAGCTGCACTATCAACTAGCACATCTATGTGTGGAAGGGGAAAGTCATCTTTAGGACATGCCTTATTTAGGTCTCAATAATCCACACACATCTTGACCCTACCATCCTTCTTAGGTATAGGTACTATATTGGTGAGCCATAGGGGGAATACTATTTCTTCAATGAACTTTGCCTCAAGCAGCTTTACTACTTCTTCCTTCACCTTCTCTGCCCATTCAGGTCTCATACTTCTGAGCTTTTGTTGTACTGGAGCAATGTGGTTATGTGTTGGTATGGCATGCTCTACGATTTCTCTATCAATACCCGGCATGTCATTATAGTTCCAGGCAAAAATCCTATCATATTTTTTCAGTAATCTCTCAAATTTTTCTCTTTCTTCGACAGTAGTATCATGGGTAATTAATATATTCTTTGGTTATTCGTTGGTCTTAAGATTAAAAGGATTAGTTTTAATGCAATTAATGTAAAAAATGCTCATGTAATGATCATGTGGGTGCATATTACCATCAAGAGAAAGATCACACAAATAAGCAAATTCACTGTTTACTTTATTAGAGAGATAATTGTTCGCCTCGAAGAGGTCACAAAGGTACAATTCATCAATAAATAAATTAGCATTTTCTAATTCAGGCATGTCCTCAGAGATGGTGGAGTAGACTTCTTCATCCACTGGCAGCTTCGAAAAGACTTCTTTTATCCACTGCACCTGAGTAAGATTTCCTATTTCCCAATCTACCACATCAGCGAATATCTCAAACCCCCATTTGTAACGTCTCTCTAGTATAGTAGGCTCTGGAGTTCCATCATATTTGGTACCCTCTTGCTTGATAAAGTATTCTTGAAGTGAATTACCTTTCTTTGCCTTACTGTCCTCGCTTGGATCATAACCTGACCCTTTAGAGTCCTTCTAGGTGTGTGGTTGAAGAGGCTCAGTGATGCCTTGCATATTCTTTCCTAGACCAGCTCCTGGAAAGAAATCCATTTGCTTCATAATTTTTGAAACAATCGGATCCATGTAGTCTTCATAAATTCCCACAACATAAAACCCATTAAAGGGCTGGTTGGCTATAGCCAAAGTGGAGACAGCATGATCAACTTCGGCCTTTATAGTAATGATGTTGCCTTTATGTGGGAACTTAATCATCTAGTGAAGGGTAGAAGGGACTCCCCTTAGTTTATGGAACTAAGGTCTTCCCAATAAGACTAAAAATATGTCTAGTATATCAATCACTATGAATTTGACTTCATCCATGATTGGTCCAACTTGAACCTTGATCGCGAAGGACCCTTTTGCTTCTCTCCTAGTGTCATTATAAACTTTTACGGTAAGACAAGAAATCAACAGATCTTCTTTCTTGATCCCTAAACCAGCTAGAATCTTTGCAGGACAAACACAAAGGGAAGACCCATCATCCACCATGGTGCATCCCATCCTTTTCCCATTTATCTCAGCTTTAATAAAAAGAGGCCGATATGTTCCCTTCCTTCTAGAGGCAGATCCGTATCTGAAAACATGATGAGGGCTGTGTTGCCCATTGTCATTACTTCCACCAATTCATCTAGTGTAGTGGTTGAGAGACCACGACCTGTCCTAAGGCCTCAACCACTTTCTGCCTATGGTCCTTAGAGGATATTAACAAATCCCAAATACTGATGTTAGCCTAAGTTTTCTTAAGTTGCTTCAACATCTCATCATGTTTATCCATTCTAGGTTCAGGTTCTTTTTTGGGTACGATCCGACCGTTCTCTCTACTCTCTCCACCATTTCTCCCTTAACCCATATTTGCTCTCTCTTACCCTCTTTAGAACCCTCGTCAGAGGATTCATCCCAGAATCTCTTACTCTCCCCAGGTTCACTGTCCCAAAAGCTAGTTATTAGGATGGATTCACCCACCCTCACCCCTACTACTATGTTTAGGTTGGACCCATAAATTTCCCTCAGAACATACTCTTCAGGTAATCCAGACTTAAGAAGGCATGAGGTGTGGTGTTTTAGCAATGGGTTTAATGAGGTTTCAAGATTAGGGATCTGTTTTGAATCTATGAGATCCTGAATAGCCTTTCT
>CANXYI012094904.1:0-11571 GCA_948208565.1 Hura crepitans
CAATTAATTAATTAAATTTGCATAATTTAGAGTAGCAAGTTTCAACAAAAATCTTAAAATTATTTAATTTGAAATTTTCAATTGCATTATGCCTAAATCTAATTTCTAGCCTTTATCGATAAACCAATTTGCATTGTTTTGTAAAATAATTATTGTAAACAATTTTGGATAAATTATAGCTAGAATGAACATATAAAATCACAAATAATGACCAGCAAAATTAATCAAAATTAATCAATCAAATTGATCAACTAAAAATTAATTTATTGATCACAATAGATAGTAGATACAATATATGTTCATATGACTGTTACAAAACTACGAATCCACTTCATGTGTAATCAATTTTGAGCATTCAAAATATTTAAATTAATTTCACAATTATCCAATAATTATGAAGAAATAGGTTTGGAATTGAACGGAAGAAAAATGAAAATTTGACACAATTAATAAAACCTTAATCAGTTTTATAAGTGTCATCAACAACCAAAATTATTTTTAAATAATTCTTTTAATTTTCAAGTAAAATCCAATTTTATTGATTAGATCGAAATTATTTTTCAATCCCTAAAGAACTTAAGAAAAATAATTTGGACCTGAAAAATTAAAAAAAAATCATTTGAAAAAATTTGCCCTAATTTATCCTTTTTTTGTAATGTAAAAATAACTAGAAAAATATGTTCAATTATTTTTTAAAATTACTAAATAAAATCTAATTTTATTGGAAAACTCTAGAATTAAATTTTTATCCTTTAGGAAACTACGAAAAATGATTTGGGGTTTAAAACGTTAAAAATCTGATTGATTTTTTTTTCAAAACTAGTCGATGGATGTTGTTAGAACCCAAATTTACTTTTTAATAAATTGTTTTAATTATCAAATAAAATCTAATTTTATTGATCAGTCATAGATTCAAACTTTAGATTTTTAAGAACTCAAAAATAAAATTTGAGGCAGAAACTAATAAATAACCAATAGAAATAAACAACAACATTCTGGTCGACTAACACAACAAATTTTCACAATTTCGGTCCATTTAAGCATATAAAATTCCAAATTTTCCCAAAGTCAAAAAAATTATTTCCAATCCATATCTAATAATTAGAAAAGGAATGAAACAAAAAAAGCATACAAAAAATTCAAACCAAAATTTTAAAGTTTAACTACGGGATACCGACAAATTGTGATAGTTTTCAACTGTTCGATAAAACCAGGCTTTAATAGCATTGTTGGTTCCCATGGACTTATGCACAGTGGAAATTAAACATCCATGGAACCCTAGCAATGGTTGGAAAATTGAAAAATTAAAGAACAAAAATTAAAGAAATCATAAAATTAGAATTTACCATTAATTCTCTATGTGATTCCAATTTGCAACTTTTTCCCTCACTAGGTTATTGCAAACCACAGTGATCCTTTTAGGAACACCTCCAAGGTATCCATACCAATAGAAAATTCAATAAAAACTCTCTAAGAGGTTTATAAGTAAATTTACTTTCTTGGTACTAGTAAGAAATAAAATTCAAGAAGGAACAAGAAGGAGAGGGTTAAAAAAAGGTGAATTTGCAACAATGGTAGAGAAATGTTCTCTTTATTATGGCTTCTCTCTTATGAATGACTCCATAAGGGATTTTATACCCTTTTTATTCATCCTAAGGTCAGATTTTCTAGCCCTTAAACCTTTAAAAGGCTGAAAAAATGGAATTTTAATTAAAAGTCCTAATTCTAACCCAGTCACTTAGGACAATTAATTAACACTTAATTAATATTTTAAGCTTTTCTCTTGAGCTCTAAGCCCAATAAGCCTTCTTATTTTATTTCTTCTTATTTAATAACATCCCATATCATTAAATACTTTGTAGTTTTACCTCATTAATTTTCTCTTATTATTGTGTCACCCTTTGGGTTTTTGAAGCACGTTTTTAGTATATAGTAGATAAGAGTTCTAGTCTTATTGGGATTTTTGTGGTCTAATCAAATTAATCTAATAATTCATTACTGATTGATCATCCACTTATGTACAAGTCTAAAATGGTGTCTAGCCAAACATTAAGATTACCCAAGTGTTGAAAATGTCAAGTGGTTTGATTTAACCCTTCCATAAATTGTTACTATGTAATTCGTCTTTTCACCGGACTTTATCTCATTTAAGTTTGAATATGGATATGTATCAATTCAATTCATGATTAGGTATGTTAAATCAAGCCCTAAATATGTTAGTTTTAATCATTATTCCTTTATTCCAAAAATTTCCTTGTGAATCTTATTCACACTTGCATTTTATTTTGGCTAGAGATTCCCAAAAGAGAGACATATTAGAATAGTGAGATAAACACCCCCAATGTAATCCAAGGTGGTGAATCCTTTACTGATCACTCAACTACCTTAAAGTATTTAAAAAATATATCTAATCACCTAGCTATGTATACATCATGGTGATGTAAAAGCACTAGAGTTAAAGCTTAATTCTCTGTACTTAAGATAACCTTAGTGATCTCAAGTCGAAAGATACTTGCATAACTGATATGATGAGATTGTTTCACTCATATAGACCATTTATCCATGTGAACATTCTCATGTTGGGTCTCTAATGAACTTGTTTCTCAAACAAGCACTCACATGTTTTCTCCAAGCATTACTATGCTTGTAGCATGTGAGAACTACTATTTAACTAGGTTAAAGAGAATAATGTATTAGTCTATCCGCATTAACAATATCCCATCTTGTTAATACTATGACTAGGGATAGTTTTGGTATTTCACTTTTGCATGAAATAATAATCTCACATTATGAACACTTCATAATTTCCTTTTGTATAGTAAATGTACTAAGGACTTTATAACATAGTTTAAGATTATATCAAGCAAATGAAATAACTTAAGCACTATAGTAATAAAGAATGCCTTTTATTATCAACCAAAGTTTATTATGTACACAAAATATCCTTATTGCATACAAGCTTTAGGGTATACTTCTAACATAAAGAAGAGGTGAAGTACCACTATTTGACTACTTATGAGAAGAGGTACTTGAAGAGATACAACTATCCACTGATTGTTTAGAACTAGATGTAACTTTATAGATAAGATATTCATCTTCCTCCCTCTAATGAATAGAAGTGGTTACATTGAAAAGGATAGTGTTTGTTTTAAAAGACTACATTAGTCAAAACAAAATACCTATTGAGATCAAGAGAATAACAATGATATCCTTTTTGAGGATAAGAATACCATAAGAAAGTGTACTTCAAAGCTTTAGAATCAAGTTTAGCTATGTGAGGTCATACATCATGAACATAACAAGTGCTATCAAACACCTGTGGCTCTAATGGAAATATTGGCTTGTTGGGAAAAGGAACATGGTAAGGGTTATCACCATTCATCACCATAAATGGCATCGGGTTAAGAAAAAAAAAAGTTATGGAGATAGCATTAGCCAAAAATTGCTTAGGAATTTTCATTTCAAATAGTAGTACATGACTAGTTTAAAGAAGATGTCTATTCATTCTTTTAGCCACACTATTTTGTCAAGATGTATCAACATATGATGATTGATGGAGGGTACCATATTACTTCATGTGATTCTAAAATAATTTTGACATATATTTTTTAGCATTATCTGTAATGCCTTAACTATTCTAGTACTGTAATTACACAGTACTCGAGACTAGAAAAGTGTGCTCGGAGTGCTTGGTCCCCTGTATGAATCTCGAGGTAAGGCATACTGCCCAATAAACTTCTAGGAGCCTAAAAAGGGTAGAAATAACCTTAATTAAAAATTTTGCAAAACCAATAAATTATTTTAGGCCATAAGCTAGTGGGCCGTGGGCTCAGATTGAGTTAGGCTAGGAATGACTCAGGATGAACCCGAACGAACATGAAAATACCATAAGCTGAAGGTTAAAAATTCTTATGAGCCCATTGGTGAAAGAAATTTTGAATTCTGAGGACGTTTGCAAATTTTCTTAATTTTAGGGTTTACATGTAAATCGAGGTAGTTGATTAATTGTCCTATTGAAGGAATTTAGCTATGAAATTTTGTGTACCCCTAAATGAAGGGATTTAAGGATTTTTAAAACAAACATAATAATTTTTAGAGGTCCAGGTGAGATTTTAAAAATCCCCAAAATTCTACCAAAAAATCGACATTCTCGAGAATTTAGTTCACCTACTTGTCGAGGGAATTTTGCTGTGAAATTTTGCAAGAATCTAATTGGGCCTAATTGATGATTTTAGAAACAAACATGCTAATTTTTAACATTTGAGTGATTTTTAAAAATTCTCCAAAGTTTCAGCTCAAATTTCCTGAAAAATTGAAGTTTGGAAAATTTAAAATTTTGGAGGCTCAAAAATATTATGGTGCTATAATAATAATAATAATAATAATAATAATAATAATAATAATAATAATAATAATAATAATAATAATAATAATAATAATAATAATAATAATAATAATTAACTAAATGAGATAACAAACCAATGAATTAAAGAATAAGAGAAGAGAAAAGAAGAGGGAAGAAAAAGAAATAAAAGGAGAAAATAAAATAAAAAAGAGGTGGCAGCCAAAGAGAGGTAAAAGGGAAATAAAAATGAAAAGAAAAGAAAAAAATAAAGAGGAAGGCTGTAAATGGGGT
Source organism: Hura crepitans (assembly GCA_948208565.1). Classification (NCBI taxonomy): domain Eukaryota; kingdom Viridiplantae; phylum Streptophyta; class Magnoliopsida; order Malpighiales; family Euphorbiaceae; genus Hura; species Hura crepitans. Next base: position 4,637 of record CANXYI012094904.1, read on the forward strand.
AGCCACGATGGGAAAATGAAAAACGAAAGAAGAAAGGGGAAAAGAAAGAAAAGAAAGATAGAAGAAAAGAGGAAGAAAGAAGGGGAAGTAGAAAACGTGAGAGAAGAAGAAAGAAAGAAGAAAAGAAGAATGAAAAGAAAGAAAGAAGAAGAGAGGAAGAAAGAAAGATAGTAGCAATCATGAGAAAAAAAGAAAGAAAGAAAGAAAGGAAGAAGAGAAGAAGAGAGAAGGGGACAATAGCAAAAAATTTAAAGGTACGCAAATTTCTCTTCTTCCTCTAGTTACATTTGGAATTAATTGGTTTAGGATGCTACATTTGGCTTGTTATAGCCTAAATTAATGTATCTAAGTATGGAGAGATGAGTGTGGTTGATTTTGAGGGGGAAAATGGAATTGGGAGAATGATTTTCATATGGGTTAGAGTGGCTGATATTGATTCCTATTTAGGAGTAGTAGAGAGTATTTTGGTCATAAGTCTTTGTATAAATGTCCAAATAATATGCAATCAATGGAAAATGAAAGATAACACATAGGGATATAAGTTTATGGAAGATAGTTTCCCCTAATTTAGTGTAGATTTTGCCTAAAAAATCCCATTATTAGAGGTATCTGCACTGTCCATAGAATTTCTAGAATATAAGGAACAATTTCTATTCCTTAGGCTATAATATACAATGTAGGTGTAAAAAATGCATGGTTATTAAACCAAATGAAACTAGACTCATAAGGTTAAAATTTTTATGTAGAATTGAATTAATTCTGGACTTAACCTACATAAAAACATGACACTAGTTGAGTTTTAAAAACTGGAATTGATAGAGTGTCTTAAGAGTAGCAAAGGGTAATTAGGCCATAACTTTTTTTATAGTTGTCATGATAAGGTGAAATAAAATACTTATGAAAGATAAAACATAGGGATACAACTTTGCACAAGAGACTTTTCTTTGATTAAGTCTATTTTTTGCTTAAAAATTTCGACAAGGGAATGGTACTAGTACTATCTATAGAATGCTAGAAGTTAAAGGACTAGGAAAGGTGGTGTGGATGAAGGAAGGCATGATGAAAGTGAAATGGACTCAAAAAATGGTAGTCACGCATGAATAGGTATATGTACTCGATGAAATGTATATGTGTGGGTATATTAAAAGGCAAGAATGTGTGTGCTATACATGTGTTAGTGCCTAAAGGTGTGAGTGGTGCATGAATATGTGTCATATGTGTGTGTGGATGATTAAGTAGTATTTGTTATGGGAAAGTGCATGCTCCTTGTGCTTATATGTTTAAGTTTTGCTAGTGTGTGTGTGTGCATAACATGAGATTGAGGGATGATGGTATTTAAGCATATTATTGTGTTCACCTTAAATTGAATGAAATTGCATGAATATTAATTGGAAGCTTAGGTATTAATGGTAATGAATGCTTATTAATATGAAATTGATAGGTGTTATAATTTTAAATGATAAAAATATGTTTATAATAGCCAAATACATTATTCATGCATGAGCCATCTCATTTATGTGTTGAAATACATAATGAATACATTATGTGTAACTAGTGTTAAATGAGGTTTTAAGAAATAGGTGTGTGTATGTATGTATAAATTTAAGTGATGTGGAAGTATGCATAAATGAGTCATGGATGTGATATTGGAATGCAAGTGGAATTAATTATGATGGCCATATGGTCACTAAACGATAGTTGTGCGTATAGGTAGCCTTATGGCGTTAATAAGCCATTAGGCTATGTTAATGTATGTATGGGCATAAATGATGGATTGTAAGTAAATGGATATGAATTTAGGCATCCAAGTATATTGTATGATGTTATAGAAGTTATGTATGTGATCTTGTGGCCTTGAATAATTAAGGTCAAAAATGCATGTAAGATGAGCTCAATGTGTATTTCTTGACATCTACATGTGAATTAACTTAAAGAGCTCATTTTTGCTTGAATGAAATTCCATGTGTGCAAATGTGACAATTAGAAGATGTGTTCATGCTTAGTGAATGACCAAATGCACTAAATGTGGGAATGGTGTGAATTAACCATGCATGCATGAATGATTAATAAGGCTAAATGATAGAAATGTGATTGTTAAGCATACGATGATGTGTTAGGCATTGTAAGGTATGTGTGCATACATATAATGATAAAGAAGTGTGTTTGGAATGCTAAATTGCTATATGTGTGTATTTCAGACTTATGAGGCCTAGTAGCACCTAAAATGGTAATTTAAGGAATTAATGAGAACCTAGGTGCATAAATATGTACTATGATATGGTTATGTGTTAATAAAGTATGGTTGATTGAAAACATATAAATTGATGACCTTGTAACTGTGTGGGGCCAAAGTGCATGAATGAATGGCATGAAAAATGATTAAAATGCCAAATGAGGAATTAGAGGCATTACACCTAGGCAATATGACCTTTGGCGGTAGTAAGCTAATGTGAGCCTTAATGGCAATGTAATGAGATTAAATGACATATGCCATAGGCAAGATGAAATGAAACATGCTATAGACATGATAAATAGGCCTTGCTAATGTGATAAAATGGCTAATGTGATGAGTTTATGCATGTTGCAACATAAGCAATGTTATATATATGAAAAAAAGATTTAAAATGAAATAAATCAATAAGTTTATGTATGTTTGAATGCGAGTGCCATCGAGCCTAAGTTTACGTATCTTCGGATAAGAGTGGCTTCGAGCCTAAGTTTACATATCTTTGAATGCGAGTACTTTTGGGCCTAAGTTTACATATCTTTATATGCTAATGCCTTCGGGCCTAAGTTTATATATCATCAGATGCGAGTGCCTTCTAGCCTTTGTTTATGTGTTTTTGGATGTAACTGTCTTCGAGCCTAAGTTTTATGTTATCTAGTCTTAGTTTGTTGTCTTTTTGATAAGGGCATATGTTAAACAATGTAAAGATTTAAAAATATATGTGAAAATGAGTAAGCTATGCCATGACACTAGTTTATGCTGTGTAAGCCATGTTAGGTGATGTGTAAACCAAATAAATGCAATTATGAATATAGGCATATTAGTGATAATATTTGATATTTAAATGTTTATAATGACATAATGTGCATGCATGATAAGCCATATGCTTGTTGCTACCTACAAGTATTATTACAATTCACAAATGCCTACTTTACACATATGAAATACCAATATGTCATGAAAATGTCTAGATTGTATGTTTACCTCAACTTTTGTTATACTAACTTGCTATGACATATGCATGTTTGGTTATAAGTATGGGTATTATAGGGTCATTTTGTGGCACACCATGTTAATAATTGCATATGTGCTCATGAGGTTATATCACATGTTATAAAGAGTGATAGTACATATGATTTGATTAAATGAACAATTGCATGCTTAAATTGACACATGATATAAATTCATTAAAAAAATTGGTGTATGTATGTAGGCATGAGTATTTTAAATGTATATGCGTAAATATATATGTATATATATATATTCGATTGAGTACACCACTGAGCAACTTGCTCAGTGTACTGGCTTTTCTACTCATGCGTAGATATAGGCAATGGATAGGGAAGGACACTAGAAGAACACATGAAGCTACATAAAGGTTCTTTATTAGGAGCAATTTTGAGGTTGGGGTAGACCCATTGAGAGAAAGAAGTGTATATATATGTAGCCCTTTTTAAGTTTGTAGTATATGATATAATATGTATGTAATTATCATAAAAATGTACTTAGACATGCATTTGATGTAGATTAGGCTAAGTGAAAGTAAGCTTAATGTAGAGAGTAATTTGTATGTGATCTAAGATTCAAAATGTGAATTATAGCTATAGATTTAGTGTATTAAAGATGTACATGATTTAAATTGTAAATACATGAGAATAGCCTTTAGTTGTCTATGAAATGGATGTATAGATGTGACGAAAATTAATTGAGAAGTGAATTGCATTATGTATTGGTTTAGGGGATTAGAAGGATTTATTGATGTTGATATGAGTTTATAGAAGTGTTTCTTTTATAGGTTTAATATTTGGGATAGTGTCTCAGGACAACTATTATGCTGTCGAATTTTTGACACGATGACCCTATTATTTGCCTCATAAAATGCATTAGAGCTTTTTAGAGTTTTACAACTCCTTAAGTAAAGAAATATTTTGGTTAATAAAAGGATTTAAATTATAGTGAATTTTAGATAGCGGAATCGGATATCGAGTATGTGTTGGCATTCTCTACTCAGGTCCGGTGTACGGAGCAAAATCACTCCTCAATATATGAACAAAAATATTAAATTGAGTCTTAATTTCAGCACAAAAAGTAGAAAAATGAGAAAACACCTTACACCAATTCTTCATAAAATAAACCTAACTCATTCTAGAAAAATCATCCATAAAAGTAACAAAATATCTAAACCTAGTTTTTGACACAATAGGACATAGACCCCAAATATCTAAATAAACTAATTCAAAAGCAAGCTCAAGTCATTTATTACCTCTATGACCTAACAAACAACAGTGGTGCTTTGTAAATTGACAAGACTCACAATCTAATGATGATACATTATGGAATTGTTGACAGAGCTTTTTCAATATGGGCAAAAAAGGATGTCCCAATTGACAATACGCTTCAAAAGAAAAAGTAACATAGGTAACAAAATAGGGTACCCTTGAATAAAAAACATGGATACCATAAGACACATGTCCTTTACCAATAATATGCTTTGTTATAAGATCCTAAAAAAGGCAATGTCTAGGAAAAATTGAGATACAACAATTTAGGTCTTTGGTAATTTTACTCACAAAAATTAAACTAAAGGCAAGATTAGGTAAGTTTGTTATTAAAGATAAAGCGAGAGAAAAAAGTAGGCTTAATAGTCCTAAAACCCTTAATTTTATAAGTTAACCAATCAACTATTATTACAAGAGAAGGTACTTTATGAGATTGAAAGCTAAAGACTGTATAAGAATTACCTATCATGTGATCAATGGCACCATAATTAATGACCCACTTATTTGAAGAGGAGATAAGACATTTTGACCTGACTTAGTAATAGCAATAACTAGAGTAGATTCTTTTAGAAGATCCTGATATTAAGCACATTCATCAGCCCAAATAATAACAAATTTCTTAAAAGATGAAATAGATATAGCAACATTTATGGTTTGTGTAACGCCCGTGTTTCAAGGCTCTATGAATAGTGCCACTGGGTTCGAAAAGTGTGCCTAAGGATCGAGTCACTTGCACATAAATCAAGGTAGTGACACTAGTCATGAAACTTTAAGGGGCTTTTAATTTGATGAAAAAGGCTAAATTTAAAAACTTAGCAGAACTAATAATTCATTTCAGACTATAGGCTACCATTCGATGTAATAAAAATTTTACAGGTCGAGAAAGACTCAGGATGTGCTTGGACGAACCAAAAATAGTGGACCTTGAAGCTCAAAAATTTTCAATGAGTTCATTAGTTAAAGAATTTTTAGATTCTGAAGTCATTTGCAAATTCTCATAATTTTTTATTTTGGCACGTAAAATGAGGTAGTTTGAAATCTTCCTTATCGATGGAATTTGGCCGCAAAAATTTATGACCATGTAAAAGGGATTAAAATATGAATTTTAAAAAATAAATGGTGTAATTTTTTTAGGTTCATGTGAAATTTAGTGAATTTTTGAAATTTGCCAAAAATCTAGACATGGCTTGAGTGGTTATAGGACCCACCCACACTTGGCCAATTGGCCTAAAGCCCATGCCAAGTGGCAAAGCTACTTGACAAGTGGACTTTTCCATTTAAACAAAATGCATTGCTCCCTTGGCTGCTAGTAGAAGAACTGATGCCATCCTCACCTTCAACCACCACTTTCATTATCTTCTTTAGCTCAATTCTAGAATATTTGCTTGCCAAAAATTATTTTGATGTGTTAGGGAATTAGAGGAAAAAGAATTACAGCAAAAGGAGTCTCCAAGAGTAAATTAAAAATCCTCAAAATTTATTAGATAGAAGCTGTCTAACAAGCATCCAAGGTAAGCTTTTTTGTGGTTTCTTGAGTTTTTCGTTAATTTTTCTTACTGGAATGGGTTGTGTGAGATGCCTAAACTTTATGGGGATAGATTTTGATAGCTTTTAAGGTTAATTAAAGCAAAAAGGAGCTTAAAGAATCAGAGGAAAAAGGATCGTGGTAGGCTGGATTGTGGTGTTAGGAGCCTTAAAGGCTAAACCCGTAGGGTTCTTTAAGCTTAAGAGGTGGATTTTGGCTCCTATTATTGTGAGATATGTGAATTCTAGCCTTTACTTCATGTTTCTAAGGTTTTCAAATGAAATCCTTGGCTTTAAGCATGGAAGGAAATGTTGAGATTAAGTGGTGTATATGTGAACTTAGGTGATTAGTTATTACATGTTGATTTAAGTTTAAGGATAGTTATTTAATAAAAAGGGATGGAACTAGTGTCAAACTTTCAACTAGTTGAGAGGTTTTCATGGTGTTTAAAGTATGTTAATGATGCTTGATATGTGCTTAGGGTGCTTAATGTATGAATTGATGGCTTTAGTATTAATATGAAATGGAATTCCTTATGAATTAAGGGAAAAAGGCATGATTTGTATAAAAAAAAAAAGGTGTGTAGCTGAGAGGGCAAGTATGGGCTATGGTAGAAACATTGGGTGCATGGCATGTGAATCATGGTAATAATTAGAAGTTGGCAGGGGAATGCATGCATGAAGTGCTAATTTTGGTGAACAAGGCATATACTTATATGTATGATATGTGGCCTAGACATATGAGGCTTGGGTAATATCATGGCATGTATGATATGTGATACATATATGTATGTATGTTGGAATAGTAATATTTAGGATGTATGTATGATAAATGATGTAAAAGTGCAGATGATGGCAATAAATCCTTTAGTGGTAAAGAGGTATGGATGCCATAAGAGAGGTAT
>CANXYI012095027.1:0-10215 GCA_948208565.1 Hura crepitans
CTAATCATAGTGAAATGCAAGTGTCAATGAGATTTAAAAGGGCATTTTGGGAATAAAGATATAAATATTAGAATTGACATGTTTAAGGCTTAATTAGATGTACTTAATTAAGCATTGAGTTGACACAAGTACATACTTAAACCTAAACAAGATAAAGTATGGTGAAAAGAGTAATTACACGGTAACTGTATATGGAAAGGTTAAGTCAAACCACTTGACTTTGCAACACTTGAGTAGTTTTAATATATGGCTAGATACCTCTCAATACTTGTACATAAGTGAATTACTAATTGGGAATTAATTATGGATTCAATGAGATTGAACTATAAGAGTCCCAGTTGGACTAGGACTCTAATTCGCTATATATTGCCAATGTGTTTTAGAAATTCATAGGGTCACACACTTAAAGAATTAAAATGATTATCAACGTGTTTGATATTTCAATGATATGAGATATTGTTGCAATGAGAAGAAATAAAGAATAAAAAGAGAAATTAGGCTTGGAGCCCAGTTGACCCAGTTTGATATTTTTAAGTGTTAAAAAGGGCTTGGGCTTTAGAGGCCCATTTAAGGGTGCTTTTTAATCTTATTTTAAATTGACCTTTTAAGGGTTAAAAGGAACATCAATCATGCTTGTGATTGATTTAAATTGAGGCCCAAAGAGCCTCAGAAGGAGGCCCAGAATTGGCCTTACTATTCTATGCTCATAGGCCTTATTATTAGGCCTTGTGCAATAGACAAAAAGAGGCCTAGCTTATAAGCCTCCTCGAACGAGATTTTGATCAAATTTTAAAGGTTAAAATTTGATTTAAAGAGGGTTATTTTAGTATAAATATCCTTGTTACATCAGACATCACAGGCAGCCACCAAACATGCAGAAAATTCACACACACTCCTTGTGAATTTTTAGATTCTCTTATTCTTGTTCTTTTTCTCCTTTTTAAACATCTGGCTAGCACCTAGATATTTAGTTGTTCATCACTTTAATTCTTGTATGGATACCTTGGAGGTGTTCTCGATAAGGATCACTATGGTTTGCAATAACTCGGTGAGGTGAGTTGAAGAAAAAGAATCGCTAAATAATAGATAACAATAAAATTTTTATGTTGCTTAATTTTTTGGTTGTTAGTCATTCTGATACGTTCGGATCCTTATTATCATTGATTGGTTTTACATAAAAAATTTTAAATTTCTACTATGCTTAACTCATGTAAAACCAACACAGAGTAGGACCAAGAGATATGAGATCTCAAAGGCCCTATTCAAGTGTAGAATGGTTGAAAGAACTTCAACTATCCAACATAGGCTAAAGATGAATGGGTACGTATAGCAGTTGATAACTCTAAAAATTTTCATGGATGCGAAGTTAAGTATAGAGTTAATTTTGTAAAGTTTTCTTGATAGTTATGGAAATTTTGTGCTTAACTATTAGATGAAAAAGATTTCATCCACTATCCCGGAGCTAATCAACTTGCTTAAAACTATTGTAGATGCTGTTAAGAAATAGAATTCCAAGGTGGTTATGGTTGTCAATTCATCTTCTTCTAAAGGTAAGAAAAAGAAGAACAAGAAAACGACAACTATTGCCTAAGGTGGGATTAGCAATAAAAAGGGAAAACAAGTTGTTATTGCCCATTCGATTACTGGAAAGAAGACTACCACAAAAGGCATGTGCTTTCATTGAAGAAAGACTGGGCATTAGAGGCACAATTGTAAGGCCTACTTCAAGTCTGATAAGAAGGAGAAGCAATGAGTTGCTTCAACTTTAGGTATTAATAAGATTGAAATTAATACTTATACTACTATTGATACCCAATCGTCAGTATTGGATACCAGACGTAGTTTTTACTTAGTTTCTTCCTTGCAAGGACTAAGGAGCAGTAGAAAGGTAAAAAAGGGAGATGTAAACCTATACGTAGCAAATGGAGTAAGGGTTGTTGCATTAGTTGTAAGGACATATCATCTTTTTTTGCCTTCTATCCTTGTATTAATTTTGAACAATTGTTATTATGTCCCAATTTATCTGGAAACATTACATCAATTTCTTGACTTATTGAACAAGGTATTGACTGACTAATCCTAGTTCTATTACTCATAGTGATGAGGTAACAGAAGAACCTATGGAAACATAAATTCTTAGATGATCTACTAAGGTTATGACTATTTTAGAGAGATATGGATTTCTCGTGCACCAGGACAAGAAAGTGACCGTAGTGGAGAATTATAAGCCTACAAGCTATGAAAAGGTTCTGAATAGTTCAAAATCAAACTTATGGCTCAAAGCCATGAAATCCAAAATAGATTCCATGTATAATAACCAAGTTTAGACCTTGGTTAATCCACCTAAAGGGATAAAACCCATTGGGTGTAAATGGGTTTTTAAGAAGAAAACCGACATGGAAGGTGATGTGATTACCTATAAAGCTCGATTGGTGGTGGAAGGCTATCATTAAAGATAAAAAAATTGACTTTGATGAGACCTTTTCTCTAATTGCAATGCTTAAATCCATTTGGAGTTCGCTCTTCATAACTGCTCATTATGATTATAAGATTTGGCAAGTGGCTGTAAAGACAACTTTCTTTACTAAAAAATTATTAGAAGAAATGTATATGACATAACCCGAAGGTTTTACATCCATGGATTAAAGTAAGCTTCTAGGAGTTAGGACATTTGTTATGATAAAATAGTTTAAGGAGTTTATTTTCTCATAAAACATGGATGAACTATATGTTTACAAAAAGGTTAGTAGGAGTGCAATCATTTTCCTTTTGTTGTATGTAAATGACGTACTACTAATAGGAAATGATGTCCCTATCCTTCAGTCAGTCAAGATTTGGTCGAATAAATAGTTTTCCATGAAAAACCTTAGAAAAGTGATCTATATCTTAGGGATCTGGATCTATAAAGATAAGTTGAGAAGGTTGCTTGGTCTTTCATTATCTACATACATAGATAAGATGCTAAAAAGGTTTAGCATCAATCTCTCCAAGAAAGTTTTTATTCTTATGTTGCATGAGAAATACCTTTCTAAATCTATGTCTCTCAAAACATAAGAAGAGAAAGAGTGATTGAGTAGGATGTCATATGTTATGGCTATAGGATCTATTATGTATGCTATGTTATGTACAAAACCTAATATATCATTTGCTCTAATGTCACTAGCAGATTCTAATCCAATTACATAGAGGAACATTGGATAGCTGTTAAGAATATCCTTAAGTACTTGAGAAGGACTAAAGATTTATTCTTGGTATATAAGGAAGATTTTTATAGGCGTCAACACCTTGATTTTGGGTCTAGGACTTTCTTATGTATTTGGAATTTGACCCGACCTGAAAAGCTTACGGTAGGACCTAAATTGCAAAAAAAAAAGAATTTATGTCGGTAGCAGAGGGCTTAGGCTTAAGCTCGAAGCTTAACAGTGATTCCAATAGGGGCGCAGGGCGAAGCCCCCACGGTATAGACCCATTCACCTTTTTTGGCCTATGATGATCACCGGAGATAGGCTCTTAAGTAATGGCATAAGCATTTTAAGAAGCAAGGCTGCAAAGACCTATTTTAAATAGGGTCCGTATGGAGACACTCCACCTAGGTCCATACTAGCCCAATCAGCTCTACTAAGCCTAAGGCCCATGGTTCACAACGGACAAGTCCAAGTTCATGTTCGTATGGACTAACTTAAACCTAGCCTAAGACCTGGCCTAAAGCCTATAGACTGGCGAGAAAGTATATCAACTAGGTTTGCATAGACTACGCCATATAAGTCCACATAGATTTTCTGATGTAAAATCTTTCAGAAATGGGATCTTTCTATTTAGTTTATAGTTCCTAATCCTATTAGGATTCTGCTTCTTTTAGATGAAAAACTCTTAAACCTAAGCCTATAAATACCCTTCTTAGGTATGAAGAAGGGAGAGGCTGTGAAGCAAATTTATAATAGCTAAGAAACCCATCCGTGAGTCCAGGAGAGGACTTCAACTAGGATATGATCTACTAGTCCTATTAGCCTCACCTAAAATAATTCCTTCTATACTCCTACACTTTTGTACTCTTACTTGAAGAGTTTATTCACCGAGTAATATATAAGGTCTCTTCTATATATATTCTTACTATTTTCATAGACTTATGATCTCCAAGGATTGATCATAAGTAAGGTGATTCTATGTAATCCCCAACTTTGATCATAGGAGTAGGTCTTGATTTTAAGTTGTTTCATAGTGTATAATTATCTGCCATTACATCATATTCATTCTATTATCTTTGTCTTAATTGCATAAACTTAATTGTAAGCATGATAACATCCGTAGACTTACTTTCTTAAACATGTGTATGATATGTTGTCTGCACGGACTTATGTTCAGTAACAGTGTCTTATTTTTCTTATATATCATGTTTTAATATATTTTGTTTATCTTGTTAATATTATTCTATGATGTTATCATGTTGTATAATTATCTCATTTTCTAAAATGCATGTTGTTAATCTATTAAAGTTATTGTATAGTTCGCACGAACTCCCTCTCGCGAGGAGCGTAGTCCGTAAGGATGATCTTGTCTCATTCTTGTATGTTTTGTCTTTAAGTCCACACGGACTCCCTCTCATAAGGAATGTAGTATGCGCAAACATCTACTTTGCATTTCAATTTCACATGTATTTATTTCTTGTCTTCTTTATGAGTTTATATAAATCCTTTATCTAGTATCGTTAAACCTCTTCTTTTGAGTTGTATGCAAGTAATCTTTCTTGCTGAATTGGGGGTTCAGATGAACATAATATCCTTCATAAGCAGTAGTTTTCATGGACACTAGTCAGAGCTAGATAGAGTCCACATGGACTTATCGATGTACAGATGGGACTATTCAAGTGCTTTGCTTTATTTTTTTTGGTTTTGTACTTATTATATCTTTAATTTATTTTGGGTGGTAATAATTAGTTAAACAGCTTGGTTTACATGTCAATTGCCTAAATTTCACATTAAATGATTTTCTACATAATTAATTGGTGTTTTTATAATAAAATAAATTTGAATTTTCCTAATTAAAAGTCATATTAAAAATGTATTTTAAAAGGCCAAACTCTTAGAGATAGGAGTTAGGCAATTACTGTAAATTCCTATAGAATTATAGGTAATTGTCAGGTCATATAACAACTAATCAATATCTCGCTTTTTAAATGTACAATATACTTTGTTGTATGCTTTAAATATTGCAAATTTACTTCTTATACATGAAAAGGTGACATAAATTGCTTTAAATATAATGCATGCTTGCTTGATACAGGACTAATAAATGTTACAATATAAAATAAAAGGTATATTGTTATGGTATAAATAAGTTCTAAATTTCAAACCTTTCTAGTACAAAAAATCAGAAGTCTTGGTGTAAAGGCTAGGTGGCGACTCCACTAACCACTCTCATCCTCGATAAAATATATAATCTCTACAATAGGTTAGCGGGTATATTGATGCCAACTTTCAATCTGATAATGATAATTGTAAATCTCAATTTGGATATATGTATATTATGTATGGAGGAGCAGTCTTTTGGAAAAGTTCTAAACAGGATACAACTGTAGATTCTGCCACTGAGGTCGAGTATATAGCAACTTTCGATGCAGATAAGGAAGTTGTTTAGATCAAGAAGTTCATTTTTTAACATGGAGTGGTTCCAAGTAATGTTGATCCAATATTTTTGTATTGTGATAACAATAGGGCTATTGCACTAGCTTGTGAACCATAGTCTCATCAGCTATCCAAAAATGTTCTTCGGTGCTACCATCTGATCAAAGGATCATCGGTAGATAGGATATAAAGATTAAAAGGGTCCTGATAAATCATGACATAGCTGATCCTTTCACAAATGCACTATCATAAGAAAAGTTTGATCAATATGTAAATTACATGGGCATTAAGTATAAGGGTGATTGGCTCTAGTGCAAGTGGGAGATGGTTAGTTGTATGCCCTAGAGCTTATGTAATAGGGTTGTATTCACGTAGTTAAATCTTGTGAATTAATATAATAAGACATTTCTATTTATATCATGGTGCTTTTTATATATTACTTATAATTATTTGCAATGTCTTAAACCATGTTATAAAGTCCCTAGTATAAAATCACAGTGTAGAGGAAATTATAAAGTGTTCATAATATGAGATTATTATTGCATACAAATGTAATAATACCTAAATATCCCTAAACATAATATTAATAAGATGAGACATTGTTAATATGAATAAATTAGCATATGTTATACTTCTTGATTGGATCAAGTAGTAGTTCTCATAAGCTGTAAGCATAGATTTGCTTGAAGTTGACATATGGATGCTTACTTGGGAAGTAAGTACATCGAAGACCCAACATAAGATCTTCACATGGATACTTAATCAATGTCAGTGAAAGTATCTTATCATATTAGTGGTGCAAGTATCCTTAAACTTGAGATCACTAACTATCTTAAATATGGAATGACATACTTTAGCTCTAAAGCTTTTACTTCGAACAAGAAGTATACATAGCGAGGTGTTTGTGTATGGCATGACATATTTGAAGATGTGGTAGTAATCAACAAAAGATTCACTACCCCAGATTATAGTGAGGAGTTTATCTCACAATTTTGAAGAGTAATCCTTATTCAAGAATCTTTGGCCAAAGTGAGATGCCATGAGTAAATTCATAAACGGCATTTTTGGAATAAAGGTGAAATCATCAAAACGAACATGTCCAAGGCTTAATTAGACATACTTAGTTAAGGTTTGAATTGACACAAGTCCATACTTTAAGCTGGATGGATAAAAGAAGGTGAAAAGAGTTTATTGCACTATAACTATATATAGAAGGATTAAGTCAAACCACTTGACTTTTAGACACTTAGGTATTCATAATGTATGGCTAGATACCTCTCTTGACTTATAAATAAGTGATATATCAATTGGCGAATTGATATTAATTCAATATGATTGAATCTATAGACCCCTAGTTGGATTAGAACTATTTCACTGTGTGTTGCCAAGTTGCCTTAGAAACCAATAAGGTCACATACTTAAAGAAGTAAAACAAGGTTCAATGAGATTGAATATTGTAATGATATTAGATATCATTGGGAGATGAATTAAGAAAAAAAAAAAAGCAAATGGGCATGGAGCCTACTTGCTGATACGTAATCCAAGAATTAGGGTTTCTAAAATTAGGCCTTGTTAAGTCTGACGTTTAATTATTCTTATATTTGATTTATTATAGACTTTTAAAGTGTTAAAAGGGACTTAAATTATACCTATTATTAATCCAAAATGGGCCTAGCTAATCCACATAGGATTAATGAATGTGGGGCTATAGCAATATGTGTATAAGGCCTCCCTAAGGACTATACGCAAATGGCAAAAAGAGCCCATTTTATAAGCTTATTTTTGGGCTATTATTGGTAAGCTTTTTATTATTAAAACCTAACCTAACCAGGGTTATTGAAGAGTATAAATACCCCTTTATTACTTCAGCCTCTACACACCATCTATTGCCTTTTTAGAACACATATAGAACAATCAAAACACTTTATTTTCTTCTCATTCTTTCATCTGCATAGAATTTCTACTAGCATATGGAATTTCATATGGCTCTCTTCTTTTGCTTCTTGTGTGGATTACCTTGGAAGTGTTCTCGAAGAGGATCGCTATGGTTTGCGATAACCTGGTGTGAAAAGCTTGTAAGAAAGAATAAGCATTTATTGATAAATGGTAATAATTTATATACTACTAAAAATATCATTTTATGATGAATTTTAAATATTCGGGTTTATTATCTTTGCTGATTTTTTCAAAAATTTTAAATTTCTACTATGTATGATCAAGAAAAACCTATAATATGTAAGACTTGATGGGATTATTAAAATGTTATGGTATAGGATATAGAAACATTATTAGGAACCAAAGATATATGCTACCATGATTAATATTAAGTAAATTAGATGTTTGAGTGAATCTCTTACATATATCAAAACATCTATAGTTGCTAAGATACGAGTATTAACCTTATATACAATACTTGAAGTGAGTTTAAAATTATCTATTATAATTGGAACATACTTGAAATGTGAACTTGATTAGTTGTTGAATGAGATGCATGATAAGCTAAAACCTTTATGTCTAAAGAATTTATAATTTTGATTTTCTCTATCCTATGAGAATATAAGTATCATGAGGTAGTTATAGAAGCAATGTTATGTAAGATAATGTGAGTGTTGAATAGTAGATATAAAGGAAAGGGTGTACATACATGCACGATAAATGAAATTATTCTAAGTTTGATGCTTTTGTATGATTCGGCTGAAATCTTATAGCATGGAGTAATGAAAAATTAATACTTCTTATGCTTAATATGATTTCAAAGGACCTCATATGGATGTGTTTTTGTATGAGAAATAGAAAGGAAGAAAATTTCCATGTACTGTTGGGATATAAAACTAAAGTATGTATGTTAAGGACCATTAGGTGCGGCTTGATATTTCTAGTGTTGCTTCATGTGCATGGTTGGAAATGTATTCTAAGATAAATATGTGTGTGTGTGTGTGTGAACAAGTTTTAAAATATCATAAATGAGACTTGAAGAAGATGTAAGAATATGGTTGCTCTTGTATGGGCATGTATGTATATGAAAGATGTTATATGTATAAGAATATGATTAAATGTAATTGAAATAAAAGTATACACCTATTTCTACCTTGGATTGGCTATAAGATAGTTTGTCATGCCAAATAATGGACACTAGTAGATCTACCTATAGTTGATAGCTTCAGCCATCTTACAGTTATGTTCCTGCACATACTTACTATTTTGCACCTTCATGTGCTTACTGATCTTTTATCTGGGTAACAACACAATACTATGAAGAAATATGCCTCAAATGATAACAATAATGATGAAGAAAGAAATAAGTAATTAAGTGAATTTACTAAAACTTGATATATATTAGAATCATGTTTATGATTTTCATATGACGCTAAAAGTATGTACACACTCACAAGTATCTAAATGTTAATGCATCTGGGCTATGTTTTCATTTATGCATGATTTTTACCAAAGCCTATGTGAATGAGACATAATGTATTTGATGTCAATGAGCATATAATCATTTATGAATGTGATAATTATGCTTAAATTATCATTGTAAGTAGATAAATGTTTTATGTTGCTATTTCTTGCTATAATAATTGTATGGTTTATATTGTTCTCTTTGGAGCTTATAACTAAGACAATGAGGATTGTCTAAGTTAGAAAGAATCCATTAAGGATTCTTATCCTTAATGTGGGTGTTCTTGCGCATAGGTCTAGGAGCTATAGGAGAGAGAGGAGACTGACTTGTATCAACTTTATACCAGAGACATTTTTTGTATGCAAGACACACTTTTGCATGCATTATAGAGCCTATGCATTCTATCAAATACATATAGCATATAGGGTAGAATGCATATGGATCTGTGTATTGATAGTTAGTGATTGTAAAGCATATAAAGGCTTGTCTTATTTTGCCGCTTTTGTATTCAACAAGGTTTAAGTTTTAGAATGTTTTAAGTTAAGGTGTATGGACTTGTTATGGATGCATATTATATGATGATTTTTGAGCTGTGAATGAGTTGGATATGATATCATATGTAATTTAGGATAGATGTGATGTATGAGAATATTAGAAGTGTTTTTCTTATTACAAGTATGTTGGGTTGTACCCCAGGCAGTTGTTATGCAGTCAAATTTTTGACATGAAAACCTAATATTAGAAAAAAATTTTCAAAGTAATATAATGTTTTAATTGGTAAAAAGATTAATTTTACAAGTTAAACTAAATAAAAATTTTGGTACGCATTTTCATAAGTACATGTATGTCTAGTAACATGATCTTGATTGGTTTCTCTATGGATCAGGTAAAAGAATGTTACCTTATCTCAATTAGCTTAAGAATTGGGGGATAAAGATTGATTTGGTTTTCTTTGTGTTAGTGTGAGTGGCTAAAGATATGGTCTAGTGAAAGATTACCATGTGCTTTAGGCCCTTAGGGATTTTGTGTTGCAATTTACTAGACAACAAAGTTTTCTAGTTACTAGTCATACTTGAAATGACACCATTTAAGAGGAATAAATAAGCCATTCTTCTTTTTAGTTTGAGTTAGGTTAAGTAGGGTTCTCATGTGACCTAACCCAAATACTCACTATTTACCCCATTGAATATTGCA
>CANXYI012095308.1:0-15419 GCA_948208565.1 Hura crepitans
ATCTATTAGTGGCTAGAGAGGTCTACCGACTAATCTCTATTATGTCAACTAGTTATTGATATTTATTTGTGGGTAGGGAGGCCTATAGGCTGATCTCTATTATGTCACACAGTTATATTTATTGTGTCTAGGGAGGCTACAACTAATCTCTATTATGGCACACATGCTGATGTAGTGGCGTAGGTCCAAAATGGAGACCACTGCACTATTTTATTATCCCTATAGATTAAGTGTCTTAAAATATCATCTTTCAAGTCGGGCTAGAAAGTTAAAGTAAGTAAATAACCAAATCGATTATGAACTTAAGAATTAAGCATAATGGAACAGTATTTTCTAACTTTTCATAAAATGCAAACTAAAGGTATAAAGGATATTTTGCACAGATATGCTAGATTAGTTACAGTGAAGTAAATTAAGTAATAAGCAGAATAATCATTAAAGATGAAGTTTAAGCTCATGTGAATGACTTTTTCAGAGAAAGTAGTAAAAACACTGTAAAAAGGTATTTTAGTAACTTTTCACCTCTGAGACAGATAAAGTGATACTTACAAAGCATGCATAATTTAGTAAATTTTCTACATATAAGTGAACAAAGTAATTTTTGTAAAGCATGCTGATTAAAAATAATAATACTTATTTTAAAATGATTTATCTAAGTTAAAAATGCCATGTCAGACCTAAAGAATACCTTAGGGGTATTTTAGTAATTTGGCACCCCCGTGAATAATTAAGTTATATAATGAAGTAAAAAAAATTCTTAACCTACTCAGGTAAGTTAATGATAGTATACAATGATTAAATTGCTTTAAGTTCACCATTGAGTATCTTATATACTTATCATACTAGTTTTGGTGGACTGGTACACAACAGTGGGACTTACCTCATAATGCGTGATGATCGTGGTTCAGAGGATACAAGTATTTTGAGGGAATTTTTGTACAGCTATTGTATCCATGTACTTAGGTGGGAAATGGGTAGGAAAATGTATTTAAGCTTTGGAAATGTAATGTAATTAAGTGATTATTACTTGCTGATGTAAATTAAGTATTTTTATATGTCCTTTGGTGAATGTATAATTATGTGTGATATGTACTGTTTATGTGAGCCTGAGGCTCTATGTTTGCATATTTTATCTCTGGCCTTAGGCCTAAGCTTGATATGTGTTAGATGATGATGATAGGCTAAGAATAGGGGACTAGATGGGTCCAGGCGATGTAAATTGTTTATAGAAGTGTTAAATAGACTTATTTAAATTTTGGGTTAGGACCCGGGCAGCCATTATGCTGTCGGATTTTTAGGTGGTATCTGAGTGTTAGCAGAGTATCTCTATAATGACTAGATCATATTGATTATAAACTAAATGGACTACATGAATTGACCTGATAGGTTTTAGAGTCTGATAAGATGATCTATACTAAAATTGGTAAAAGTTAAACGAATGCCAGTTGGAGAAATTTTAGGATGGGTGACCCGGTGGGAAGTGCATCGCTTATTAATTTCTTTAGGAATCCAGTAAGGGGTGTCAAATTTGGTGGTATCAGAGCTTGGTTCAATGTTCCTTGGTAGAGTACATGGATATCAAAGGGTTAAGTTTTAATTCCTCTGAACTGTTACACTGTCCGAGGCTAAGAAAGGAAAGTCTTTTATAATCTAAAAATAACTAGTATAGTTGCCCGAAGGAGGGGCTATGGAACCAATTAGTTTGATAACCATTGTATATAGAGAATAGGTCTTGTATCAGCATCTAAACCCAGTTATGCTACTTAGTAGCCAAAGTCAAAAATGGCTGATTGATAATAGGTAGGAGAAACCCTGTCCTAGTACTATGAGAAGTAGTACATGAAAAGATCCTACTAGAATTCTAAAGGTATGTTAAGGAAATTATTTCCAATGACACATATGCAGAATATAAGAGATTCCTTATGGGACTGAATGTAAAATCAAGGATACAGACAGCTAAACCTCAAAAAAAGGGATTTGGCAGTATTAGTACTAGTTGCACGTGATGGGAAGGCACGGTACTAGCAAGAAGAGACCTCTTTTAGAGAAAGAGGCAGAGCACTATAGGACAACCCATGTAGTACCAGATTGGTAAAATAAGGAGAGAGGGTTAGTTATAGACATAGTTTCAGTCTAAGTCCCACTACCAAAGAGGGTACCAAAGGTATAAGTTAACCCAGACCTAGAGGTCAAGCAAGCTTCTACTGGTAAACTTTAATTACTTTCTCAGGTTAAAAGTTCTCCTTATATAAAGGATAACAAAAGTAAACCTCCTTTGTGTGGTTGTTGTTAAAAAAGGCACTGGGAGAAGTGCATAGAAGGCAAGTGAGAAAAATGTCTCTAATATGGTGTTAGAGACCACTACAATGAGAAAGTGTCCTCAGGTATAGAAAGAGAGTGGTCAGACACATATATCTAATGTTACACCCTAAAGGAGGGGTCAGAGGTAGATTAAAGGAGAGTAGCCTATTGTTAGTTAAGGTGCTAGAATTAAGATTTATGCTCTAACTAGGCAGTGTATAGTGAGACTAAAAAGTGGTTGTAGCACCAGATGGTGTAACTAGTATTTTATTTAGTTAATGTGTCAATCTTGGCTTGACTAAACCCTAATTTAATGCCCTTATGTGTATGTCTTGCACCAATACAAGATAGACAGCTAGGGCCTGAGCCAGTGGGGTAGACATTGGAGTTAACAACCCTATAGAGTAGTGGATGATTGTGAATAGGGTGCATGAAAGATGCCTCTGGTGACTTAGGGGTATGGATTGTTGTTAGTCTGATTAAGAGTATTTCAATTAATTGAAGTACTCATATAATGGATTAGCTTATTAAGTAGTATGCCATAACTAAGGGTCACCAAAGGAAGTTGACCCTCCAGACTGTGCGAAGATTGATAGAGATAGTGGAGGGTGAGAGAAATCCTTTGGACAATTTTACCCTTACTATCAAGATGTAATAACTCCTTTAAGAGGAGAGGGGTATGTTTGGCCTAAAGTGTTGATCAGACTAACTTAATTTTGATTCAACATACCAATTATTTAAAGCTTAGTTCTTCAATATCTTCTTAGTGAGCTACCAAGATAATTACTCTGGAGAAATGGGATTTAGAAGTAGAAGTGTATCCTAGTATTGCTCTAGCATTCATTGTCTTTTATAAGATAGCACCTGTTGAAATTGAAATATAGAAAATATAGCTACAAGAGCTATGGCAATGAGGGTTTTACTAGACCTAGTATAATTTCTCAGTGAGTGTTTAAGCTGTCTATAAGAAAGAAAAATAGGTCACTTAGGTTGTGCATTATCTTAAAGGTACTTGCACCAAGTAATTATGTAGAATTAACATTTCTTGTCTAGGTAAATAGTCTCCTTGATCTTTGGAGAGAGGCTGATCTTCTTTCTTTTAAAGTTGATATGAGATTTAAATACTATTAATTGAGGATTTAGGGAAGCTGATATTACTAAGATTGCTTTTAAGACCCAGTATGGATAATGTGAGTCTTTAGTGATGTCATCAGGGCTCACTAATGCCTTAGCAATTTCAAGAATTTTAATGGGCAAAGCTTTTAATTTTATGTAGGCCAGAGCTAATGGTGTTCCTGGATGATCTTTTGGTGTATTCTAGGAACTAGAAAGAGTATGAATAGCACTTGAGGGTTGTGATATAAACGTTGGAAGAAAAATGGTTGTATACTTAACTCAATAATTGTGAATTGGGCAAATGAAGTTTTTTTTTAGCCACATAGTTGCCATAGAAAGAGTCAAAATTGGCCCTAGTAAAGTTAAGGCAGTATGGAAATTGGAATCCTATGGGAATGTAACTAAGATATGAAATTTTTTGGGCTTAGTTGATATTACAAAGTGCTTAAAAGAGGACTTCCATTACTATTACTCCTTTAACTAGGCTAATTAGAAAGGAGGTAAGAATTGTGTGGGATAATCAATGTCAAGATAGCTTTGCTAAGTTAAAATAGAGGTTGACAGAGGTTTCTATCCTGCTCTAATTTTAAACAGGGTGAGGACTTTATTATATGCAAGAATATTTCACTAAATAACTTGTTAGGTGTTAATGTTGAATAAAAAAGTTATGGCTTGTGCTTTAAGACAGTTGAAGTAATGAGAGAGGAGGATTATTCTACCCTTGACTTGTGGTTGTTCTGAGACAAATGATGGCATTATCAGTGGGAAGAGAAATGCTATATAGATACAAATCATTAGAGTCTAAAATATTCCTTACTCATGGAAAAGGGACCTAAGATAGAGAAGCTGGATAGAGTTGATTCAAGACTTTGATTGTCTAATTGACTATCTATCAGTGCAAGCTACTATAATAGTAGAGGCTAAGTATAGGAAATCTATGATAACCTTGAGAGATTATGAATGTTAGGTTACCAGTTATTTTAGAAATGGCAGTAGTGGCTAAATTGTAAGTAAAATCAGATTTTAGATAGCAAGTTGAAGAGAATTAGATGAGAGACAAGTAGATGGTTCATATCATTAGCAAAGTTAAAGAGGGGAAAACCACAAGGTCTCAATTGACAGTAAATGAGTAGTAGACTCATAAGAATAGATCATGAACATTTTGTACAGAGGATCTAGGCTATAGATATTTAAGGAAATACATGAGTCTCTGCATTCCATACATTTTAGGAGGAAGAATCTAAGCTTGGAAATTTTATTTCTTAATGACTTGGTATGGAAAGAAATGTGGTAAAGTATGATATTAAGTGTTGGATATGCCAGTAGGTAGAAGCTAAGCATCAAAATCTATCTAAAATGTTGTATCCTATAGTTACACCAGAGTGATAATGAGAAAAGTTAACTCTGAGTTTTGTAATGAGTTCACTATTGAGTAAGGTAAATGCAATGGTGTATAAATTAGTGTAGACAGATAATCAAGATAGTTTTAATTACCTTATTAGGATAGGTTAGTTTTTAAATAGATTGGCTACATTATATGGTGATGAGACCATCAAATTTCATGTTGTGCCAGTGACTATCATGTGGATAGAGCTTTTATTTTACTTCCAGATTTTGGCAGAAGCTATCAGTAGCTTTAGGCACCAGACTAGCTCATCACTTAGTTTATCATCCTTAGTCTGATGGACAGTCAAAGATGGTGATATAGATGTCTGATATATGTATGTATGTTCTTGGCAAAGATTGCCTATGATAGCAATAATTAGTTTTGTTTGAAGATTGACCCCTAGGAGGTATTGTGTGATAGACAATGCAAGACCTTTCATGTTGAGGTGAGATTTGAGATAGAAGGTCTTTAGAGTAGACTTAATTAAATAGGCTAAAGAAAAGTGAAATAAATTAGAGAAAGGCTGGAAGCTATATGATTAGACTAGAATTTTATGCTGACTTAAAGCAGGAAACTACTAAATATTTAGCTAGAGACAAGTGTTCTTGAGGTTTTTCCAAGAAAATAGGTGCCAAGGTCAGGGAAAAGGTACTTAAGTCTTAGGTCATTAGACCCTATGGGAGTACTGATAGGATTTGGACCTCTAACATATAGGCTTGCATTACCACTTAAGCTATAGTAATGTACAGTGTTTATATGTTTCGTTCTCAGAGGGTACAAATTAGATCAGCTACATATGACTCTAATAATAGTTATTGAAGCACAACTAGATATTAGTTATGACAAGAAATAGTGTAGACTATGGCTTATGAATTGAGATAGTTGTAGAGATGAATCCATACTATTACAATGCTATAGAGGTACAAAAGTATGAAGGAAGTTACCTGAGAGCTAGATAAGCAAGTGGGAGCCCAATATTCTCCTTTATTTGCTTTAGGTAATTTCAAGGATAAAATTTTCTTAAGAGGGGAAGAAATGTAATGCCCGTGTTCTGAGGCTCTAAAAATAATGCCATAGGGTCTAAGGAGTGCACCCGGGGTGCCAAGTTACTTATACGTGGATCGAGGCAATAATGCAGGTCACAAAGCTTCAAGGGGCTTTAACATGATGAAAAAGGGCAAAATAAAAATTTTTAGCATAACTAATAATTCATTTTAAGCTATAAGGAATGCATCTATGCAATAAAAATTTTTCGAGTTAGGACTGACCTGGGATGCATCTAGACAGACCCAAAAATAGTGGACCCTAAAGCTTAAAAATTACTTTGAGTCCAATGGCAAAAGAATTTTTAAAATCGGAGGTCATTTGCAAATTCTCGTTATTTTTTAAGTTGGCACGCAAATTGAGATAGTCTAAAAATAGCCCTATTAGTTGAATTTGGCCACAAAAATTTATGAGTAGGTAGAGGGGATTAAAGTAGGAATTTTAAAATAAACGGTGTAATTTTTAGAGGTCCAAGTGAATTTCTATGAATTTTCAAAGTTTGCTAAAACTTCGAGATGGCTCGAGAATTACTAGGACAACTTTAAGGTGTCCAAATAGGGCCTACAGCAATGCCAAATGGCTAAGTAAACTTGCCAAGTGGCAAAGGGTATGGGACAAGTGGATTTCCACTTGTTAAAGAGTAAAACTCATTTTACTCATTTTCCTCCCTTTTACCTAAATTGTCGACGCCACCTTTGGAGTATTTAGGCCATATCTTCCTGCTCCAGTGGCCAAATGAGGTGATTTTGGTGCCTAAAAATTCCTTTAGATGTTACCCACCATAAGGAATAAGAATCAGGCCAAAAGGAGTTGTGGTTTGGGAGAAAAATATCAAACTATGTGATTGGTTTAGAACAATCTACAACCATGACCCCAAGGTGAGTTTATGGCTATATCTCCCTCATTTCTTGGCCTTTTTGGGTATTTTTTATGCTAAAACATAGCTAACATCTAGATGGTGGTGTGTATAAGGGATTAGTGGCCATTGGAGGCTAGTTTAGAGGTCACAAAGGAGGCATAAGATTACCATGGCTACTAGAAATGGACTGGCAGCATGACTTTAGATAGGAATGACATCTTCAAAGAGTTATGTAAGTGAACTTACTACGTTTTCTTTAAGTGTATGGATGCCTAGACTAGTGAACATGGACTTAAAGAGGCTGGAATGAGGTAGTTAAAGTTAAATCCTTCCTTGGTGTGGTTGATTTCCTTGAGTTTTAGTGGAATTGTGAATAGTGTTTGTGAGTAGTTGCTTAATTTGCTTCATAATGCTTGCTATAATTTGCTGCCTATGGATGTTTGAATGAGTAATTTAGTGCCTATGATGGATTTAGAAGGTGCTTGGCATGTTAGGATATGAATTAAGTAAAGTTGGCCAAAGAAATCACTATGGAATATGTATTTTTGCTTGTACTCATGGCCTATAATGGGTGGTTTCTAAGAAAAGTTATTTTGTGCCTTAGCTAAATTATCTTAGATTGATATGATTAAGATCATAATTGAGTCCATGGCATGGAATATGGTTGTATATAGTGATCATGTATAAAAGAATGGAAATTAAGTCTATATCCCGTAAGTACCTAAAAGTATTAGTTATGGCATATTAAATTGAAATTATAAGTTGTCAAGTGTTATTAAGCATATTATTTTTACTTGATTGTTACCATGAAATGGCTATGGAATTTGTTAATTATGTGACTATTAATAGGGTAATATACACCTTAAAAATGTGCCTTAATATGGCTAGAAAGATGTGGACTAAAACATATATAAAAGTTTTAAAGTAATGACCTAAAAAGTGGCCTAAATGAGCTAATGAAGTGAACCTAATTTATGCCTTTGAGAGGCTAGACTTAAGTTATATTTTGGCCATGGTTTTAGCCCAGTTGGAATTGGCATTGTGCCTAGATTTTAGCCATGGAATTGTCCTAGTTTCAGTGGCTTTGATACCTATGTTTTGGCCATGGACTTAGCCCAATTATAGTTGGCCTACTGCTCAGTAAAATACTAAAAAGAACTTTAAAAATTAAGCTTACTTTGGATTTAAAATAGTCCCAGAAAAGTGACTTTAAAAGTGATCGAAATGACCTATAACTTTCCAGTTGCCCTCTACCTAAACCGAAAATGTCACTAGATAGAAAATATTCCCTTTTTATGTGGAAATGCCATGATAATTCATAAAACATGACACCTTGAGTTTTGGCAGCAACAGACCTGAAAATTTTCTTGGAATCTTACCCGGTAGAGCCAAAAAGTGGCTATACCATTCTAATTAAAATTTTAAACTATAAGATAAAATTCTTAACTGTCTATTTTTTAGACTTAAATATTATAAGAATAATTGTGGCT
Source organism: Hura crepitans (assembly GCA_948208565.1). NCBI lineage: Eukaryota > Viridiplantae > Streptophyta > Magnoliopsida > Malpighiales > Euphorbiaceae > Hura > Hura crepitans. The sequence continues at coordinate 8,198 of CANXYI012095308.1, forward strand.
AATAAATGAAGTTAAATTAAGCTACTTGGCCCATTGGTTAGACACCCACTGGATGGGTTGACCAGTTAACTTAGGGTTTTGCAGCTGCTAGTTCATTGGTGGCAAGAGAGGTCTATATTTTGATCTTTATTATGTCACCTAGTTATTGATGGTATTCATTAGTGGCTAGAGAGGCCTACAGACTGATCTCCATTATGTCTGACCTTAGGAGAAATTTTAAGATGGGTGACCTGGCAGGAAGTGTGCCGCTTATTGGGTTTCTTCAGGAATCTAGTAGGGAGTGTCACAAATGTTTTTAGTGTGGTTCTCGAGATCATTTCAGAAAGGATTGTCTTCAAAGACAAATAGGGGGTAATCAAACTCAGACTCCTAATGTTGCACCATAGAATAGAGGATAGAGGTAGAACAAGGGTGAGCAACCTAGTACCAGTCAAGGTTCCAGATCAGAAGCCTGTGCTTTAGGGAGGTAGTATAATGTAAGAGCGAGGGAAGAGGCTGTAGCACCAAATGTTGTTACTTGTACATTTTATTTATTTGATCTTCCAATTTTAGCTTTAATTGATCCTGGTTTTGTATGCACTCAATAAGCATATAATAGAGGACTAAAACCTGAAAATGTTGATGTTGATATTAGAGTTAGCAATCCTATAGGACAGAGTGTTGTTGTGAACAAGATATATAGACAATGTCTTTTAGTGATTTAGGGATATAGTTTCTTATCTAACTTGATTGAATTACCTTTTAATGAATTTGATGTGATATTGGGAATGGACTGGTTGACTGAACATCAGGCCATCATTGATTGTAGATATAAGAAATTAACCCTTCGAATTGTAGAAGGACTTACAGTGAGACTAGACTTTGAGAGATATCTATCAAATAATCTCATTTCTACTATTAAGGCATAGAAACTTCTTCAAAAAGGCTATGAGGCATACTTGGCCTATGTTATTAACATGAATACTTCTAACTCTAAGCTTGAGCATATTCCTATTGTATCTGAATTCCCTAATGTCTTCCCTAAAGAGTTGCCAAGTTTACCACCTCAGAGAGAGCTTGATTTTGAAATTGTGGTATACCCTAGTACAACTCCAATATCCATTGCTCCTTATAGAATGGCACCTACTGAGCTAAAGGAATTGAAGGTTCAGTTGCAAGAACTGTTAGATAAAGGGTTCATTCGACCTAGTGTATCATCCTGGGAGCACCTGTACTATTTGTAAAGAAGAAAGATGGGTCACTCAGGTTATACATTGACTATAGGTAGCTAAACATAATGATTGAGAAGAATAAGTATCCATTGCCCATAATAGATGACCTTTTTGATCAATTGAGAGGAGCATATGTATTTTTTAAGATTGACTTGAGATCTGGATACCAACAGCTGAGAATTAAGGAGGCTGACATACCTAAAACTGCCTTTAGAACACGGTATGGGCATTATGAGTTTTTGGTGATGCCATTTGGGCTCACCAATGCTCCAATAGCTTTCATGGATCTCATGAATAGAGTGTTCTAGCCTTACATAGATCAATTTGTAGTGGTATTTATAAATGACATCTTGGTGTATTCTATAAGCCAGGAAGAGCATGAACAGTATCTCCAGGTGGTGTTACAGGCCCTAAGAGAGAAATAGTTGTATGCCAAACTCAGTAAGTGTGAGTTTTGGTTGAGGGAAGTTACCTTTCTAGGCCACATAGTGTCAACTGAGGGAATTAGAGTTGATCCAGCAAGGTGAAAGCAGTGTTAAAATAGGAACCACCTAGGAGTGTCACAAAGGTGAGAAGTTTCCTAGGATTAGCTGGTTACTATAGAAGGTTTATGAAAGGATTCTCTATCATTGCTACTCTTTTGACCAAAATAATTAGAAAGAATATAAAGTTTGTATGGGATGATCAGTGTCAAGCTAGTTTTGATAAGCTAAAATAGATGTTGATAGAGGCTCATATCCTGATTCAACCTAAATAGGGTAGGGATTTTGTGATATATAGTGATGCCTCACCAAATGGTTTAGGTTATGTATTGATGCAAGATGGAAAAGTAGTAGCTTATGCTTCCATGCAATTGAAGCCACACGAGAGAAACTATCCTACACATGATCTGGAGCTAGTTGCTATTGTATTAGCTTTGAAGATCTAGAGTCATTATCTATATAGTGAGAAGTGTTACATATATACAAATCATAAAAGCTTAAAATACCTCCTTACACAAAAGGAACTAAACCTGAGATAGAGAATGTGGTTAGAATTAATTAAAGATAATGATTGCATCATTGATTATCATTCAAGAAATGCAAATGTAGTGACTAATGCCTTAAGCACAAAATTTATGATGACCTTAAAAGCTATGAATGTCAAGTTATAGTATACTTTAAAAAAATGTTGTATTGGCTAAATTGTAAGTGAGGCCAAATTTTAGGCATCAAATCAAAGAAAATTAGACGAGAAATGAACATATGGTTCAGATGATTAGTAAAGCTAAAGAGGGAAAGGCCACAGGATTTAAGTTGTCAGAGGATGGGTATCTGTACTATCAAAATAGGTTGTGTGCACCTATTACAGATGAATTGAGATTATAGATACTTAAAAAAGCATTCCATGTACCCAGGGAGCATGAAGATGTATTTGGGCTTGAAATCCCAGTATTGGTGGCTTGGTATAAAAAAAGATGTAGTAGAATTTGTTCCTAGGTGTTTGACATGCCAATAAGTGAAAGATGAGCATCAGGTTCCTTTTGGTTTGCTACATCCTATAGCAATACTAGAATGGAAATGGGAGAAAGTGACTATGGAATTTGTGGTGGGATTACCTGTGACTAGAGGCAAGTGTGATGCTATGTGTACAATAGTGGATAGATTAACTAAGACAGCTCATTTTATCCCTATCAAAATGGATTATTCTTTAGAAAAATTGGCCAAATTGTATGTGGATGACATAGTCAGATTACATGGTATGCCAATGACTATCATTTTTTATAGAGATCCTCACTTTACTTCTAGATTTTGGAGGAAGTTACAAGAGGCATTAGGTACTAGATTGGCTTAAAGCATAACATTTCATCCTCAGACTGACGGATAGTTAGAGAGGGTGATACATATATTAGAAGATACGCTACGAGGTTGTGCTATTGAGTTTAAGGGTAGTTGGGATCAATATTTGTCTTTGGCAGAGTTTGCCTATAATAACAGCTACCAATCTAGTTTGGGAATGGCACCGTATGAGGTATTGTATGGCAGATAATACAAAACTCCCTTGTGTTAGAGTAAGGTTGGGGAAAGGAAGATTATTAGTGTTGAATTGATTAGGGATGCCGAAGAGAAAGTAAAGATAATTAGAGGAGGGCTAAAGGCAGCAGTTGATAGACAAAAATCATATGCTGACTTGAAGCAGAAAGACATTGAATATGCAGTGGGTAATAAGGGATTCCTGAAGGTTTCTCCTTGGAAGAAAATTTTGAGGTTTGGTAAAAAGGGGAAACTGAGTCCCAAGTTTATCAGGCCATATGAGATCACTGAAAAGGTTAGACCTTTGGCATGTAGGCTAGCATTACCCTCTGAGTTACAGTAGATTCATGACATATTTCATGTTTCCATGCTCAAAAGGTACAGATCGGATCCTTCACATGTGATCCCGATGTTAGAGATTGAGATGCAGCCTAATTTGAGTTATAAAGGAGAACTAGTTTAGATTTTGGCTCGTGAGGTTAAACAATTTCAGAATAAATCCATACCACTAGTTAAGGTGTTATGGACAACACAGAAGAGGCTACTTAGGAGCCAAAGGAGTTAATGAAAGCCCAATATCTACAGCTATTTGCTTAAGGTAATTTCAAGGATGAAATTTATTTAAGAGGGGAAAAATGTAATACCCATGAATTGAGGCTCCGTGAACAGTGCCATAGGGTCCGAAAAGTGTGCTAGGGTTGTCGGGTCACTTGCATGTGGACTGAGGTAGTGGCACTAGTTATGAAACTTCGAGAGGCTTTAAGTTGATGAAAAAGTTAAAATTTAAAAATTTAGCAAAACCAATAATTCATTCTAAGTAGTAAGGATTACATCTGTGTAATTAAAATTTTTTGGGCCGGGACTGACCGGGGATGTGCCCGAATGGACCTAAAAATATCAGACCCTATAGCTCAAAAATTCCACTGAGTCCATTGGTGAAAGAATTTTTGAAATCAGAGGTTGTTTGCAAATTCTCAAAATTTTTGAGATTAGCATACAAATCAAGGCAGTTTGAAAACTATCCTATCGATGGAATCTGGCCACAAAAATTTATGAGCAGATAGAGGGGATTAAAATAGGAATTTAAAAAAAAATGGCATAATATGTTAGGCATATAAGGAACAAGAATCAGATAAAAAGGAGTTATTGTTTGGGAGATAAAATTTATACAAGTTGACTAGTTAAGAGTAGTCTAGAATAGTGACCTAGAGGTGAGTTTTGGTGATTCTTCTCTTTTCTTTGGGATTTCTAGCTGCCAATTGATGCTAGGATGTACCTAAGATCTATGTGATTATGTGTGTAAGGTGTTGGTGGCCATTGGAGGGTAGCTTGGAGCCCATGAAGGGAGGAGAAGCTTACCATGGCAAGCTAGGCAACTTAGGGTGCTTAAAGGTTTCAAGGCTTTCTTTCACAAGTAAGTGAACTTCAAGCCTTTTCTTCATGTCTTAGGGTGCCTAGGTTGATGAATCTTGATTTGGGATGGCTGGAATGTTGAATTTGAGGTTGGTTTCCTTCTTGGTAGTGTTGGTTAACTTATGAACTTAGTAAAAGTTAGAGGGATGTTTCCAAGTGTTTATAAAGTTAGCCTTCCATACCTGCTAAATTTGATATCTATAGTTTTTTAGATGGGAAATTTGCTACCTATAATGGATATTCAAAATGTACTTGGCATGCTAGGATGAGGACTATGGGAATTGAGAGAAGAAATCACACATGAATTGTGGTTTTTGCTTGTACTAGTGAGCTATCATGAGTGGTTTCTAGAAATGTTGTTTTATACCTTAGCAATATTGGCTTAGAATAAAATGTTTATGAGTATATTTGTGATCATGGCATGTATATATGATTGAATATTGATACCATGTGGAAAGGAATGAAATTTGAGTCCATTTTCTCTTAGTTTTTGAAAGCTCAATCATGGTATAATGGCATGAAATTTAAGGTTGTTAAAGTGTTAGTCAAGTAATTTACTGTAACACCCCCTGCCTATTCTTAAAGAAAACAGTCAAAATGTGCTACTTTCCATAAGGTCACCCATCCTTGGATTTTTCCTAGGGCCTTTCATTTAACTTTTACTTAGGTTCCTCCTATTTAGTCAAATAATTTTATTTAATGGTTTTGGTGGTCTGAGGTAAACCTCTCAAGTATATGGCACTCCTATGCCTAATCTTATAGTGAAATATCAACCTAGGCTATTATTACAGTTAAGAACTCATTTCACACTATTATAGGCTATTGTACTAGCTAACTAAGCATGAAAATGCTTAATTACCCAAAGTAATATGCACGAGGACCTCTATCTATTGAAACACATAATCTAATCAGACAATATCACACCTAGACAATCGTTGACTGCACTGTTAGTCGTCCTCATCGTATCTCTCAAATCTACCACCTGTGCATCAGACACTCGATACGCTGAGTATGCACTTAGTGGTGAATTTAACCAAACATACCATGTATCATTATCACATGCAAGCACACACAACCATTTACTACCAACATCTATTTATTAATTCTAGTCTCTCTATTAAAGGTTCTATTAATTGAATCATATTACCTCAACTAGATACTTAACCTAAAGTGATAGATGTTATTTCCTCCTTGTTTATCATTTTATTGCCATTTAGTTATGAACCATACTAACATTCCTCTATTCTATTTACTCTTACTATGCCTAAGTTACATGACTTGTATAGCTTAGCCATCTATGTTTACTATTCCCTGATCAATCTTTGTCATTCAGCTATATTCATTATGCACATATGTATAGGTTACTTTCTACTTTATTTGCATTAGACAATTTCTTCTATAACTTATTCCTTCATGCATGTTTTCTTATTAATTCACCATTCCATCAGTCTGTTACTCCCTTTAGGGATCTCACTAAAATTACATATGCTTATTCAATCTCTCTCTTTATAGCTTATCTTTTGTTCTTAATGTGTTGACTCATAGGTTATCTCAATTTGATAGTTAACTTTCAATTCCTCTTTAATATCCTTTAAGTCTATTCAAGTTCTTTAATTTATCCATTTATACCCCCACGGTTTAAGAAGAACTCCCAACCACTGGATAATGGGAATCATGATGTGCAGTGGCCCCCATTTTGGACCTCAACAACTGCACCTACCTAATCCGAGAACCAGACAAAAGACCAAGTTATACAATGGCCCACATTTTGAACCTCAGTGTCTGTACACACCCTTCGCCTGATAATAGGGATCAATTCCTAAGAACCTCTCAATATCAAAAAGGGGATAGTAGGGATAAGCCCCGTGGGATCTCTCAATATCCCAGTACGATCAACACAAGCAAGGCATCTAGTGGATTATAGGGATTAGCCCTGTGGGACCTCTCAATATCTATAATGGGTAGCAGGGATCAGTCCGTGGACCTCCCAATACCCATGAGTGGGTAGTAGGGATTAGCCATAGGCCTCTCAATACCCAGAGTGTGCAAGCTCAAATCAATACTTAGCAACTGCATCCACCATACATAGGCTAAAATCCATACGGACTCAACCTCTAGCAGCTGTTAATCCTTAGTTGGCCAATCAACCTATCCAATGTATAAGCAACCATTAATCTCGTATTCCCTTTCAATTATCTTTCATAGCCATTAGATTCATTACCTGTTTTATCCATAATAAAATATTTTATCTTTAATAGTCATCTTGATTCATTTCACAATTAAATCCCATTTAATATCCTTCTAGTTCTATCCAATTGTCATACCCTCAGTTCTAATTCCATCCCTGTCATTAACTCCAAATAATTATCTTTTACCTTTTTGTATAACTAGTTCTAGTTTCTCTTGTCAACTTAGAATCAATTCACTTAACTTTCATATATCCCAAAAGATTATATCCTATGAATTTTATGTTACTTATTTCTTATATCACATTACAATTACTTAGCGCTAAGATTTGGTAATTTACTCTTATTGTTACTATATTTATAATAATATTCATTTTTTGTACTATCAGATAATTTACCA
>CANXYI012095374.1:0-11699 GCA_948208565.1 Hura crepitans
TAGTAAGAGGTAACTTTTAAAGCCAGGAAAGCCTAAATAAGGTGGGAATTCAGCAGAAAATCTACTAGCTACATCAAGAAATGGTTTAAACCACATATGCAGATGTACCAAATGTTTTCTGGGAAAGAATGAGGCATGAGGTTAAATTAACTTATGAGCCCAATTTTGATGAAAGAAGAATTTTGACTCAAGCCCAACCTATAGCCATAGGACTAAGGATTAAGACATTTGTAAAAGGGAAATTGCTAGGCGATTATAAGGCCTAGCCAAAGCCTATGGAGTTGTCTAATATTTTATGCTGAAAATGCTACAAAATCAGAAAGGGGAGTGCCAAGGCTAGTAATTAATTACAAGCCTTTAAATAAAGCACTAAGATGGATATTGGCATGTTGTATGAAACCAAGGTTTTCTCAAAAACTTGACATAAAGTCAGGATATTGGCAAATCCTTATAGCAAAAGAGGATCATTACAAAACGGCATTCACTATTTCATTTAGGCATTACGAATGGAATATGATACCATTTGGGCTCAAAATTGCCCCTTCAGAATTCTAGAAGATCATGAATGATATTTTAATGCTTATTTAGCATTTACCATTGTCTATATCGACAATGTTCTTATTTTCTCAAAGTTGATAGACTAACATTTTAAACATTTAGAAGTGTTTATGAAGGAGTCCTTACAAAATGGTTTACTGGTATCTATAAAGAAGAGAAAAATCTTCTAAACAAAGGTCAAATTTTGGGGCATAATATACAGAAGGGAATTGTCATCCCTATTGATAGAGCAATAAAGTTTACAGATAAATCTTCTTATAAAATAACTAATAAACTCAATTACAATGGTTCTTAAGAAGTCTTAATTATGTAGTAAACTTCTACAAGGAATTTTCATAGGTGCAAAGCGTTTGTTCTTAAGGCTAAAGAAAGATCCTCCTACTTAGATAGGTGAATAGACTTGGGTAGTAAAAAGGATTAAGATTGAGGTAAAACTTTACCCCTATTTAGCTATACATCACCTAAAAAAGCCTTAAAAATAGTAAAGACAGATGCTTCAGATAAAGGCTATGGGGGATACTCAAACAGAGACTTAATGGGAAAGAGCCTCTAGTAAGGTTCACCTTAAGAGTATGAACAAGACCACGGGGTAATTACATGAAGGTAAAAGAGGAAATTTTATCCACTGTCTTGTGTTCAAAAATTTTAGTCTCATTTAATTAATCAAAAATTCCTAATAAGGGTAGACTGTAAAAGTGCAAAAGATATCTTAATTAAAAATGTCAAAAATTTAGTGTCAAAAAAAATACTTGCTCGATGGCAGGCAATTTTGTCAGTGCTTGTTTTTGGTATTGAATATATCAATGGAAGCACTAACTCTACTAGATTTCTTAACTAGAGAATTCTTTATAGGAAATAAGCTTAGCCGATAAAGGAGTGGCTTCTCAAAAGAGGTCTTATTACAATCTCTTACCTCACAATATAGAAGATCCATTGAGAGAGGATATTTATAAAATCAGCATTAAAGCCTCAACCAAAAATGAAAATCTGTATCCTTATAATTTTGCAATTTATAATATTCTATTTAGAATTTGCAGCGAGTAGACTAAAAGGGAGCCTTATGAGGTGGCATCTCATTATACTCAATGCTTTTCTACTAGTCCATTCTTTTTAAAGACTTGACTATTACCAAGAAATCTTGTGAGAAATAGGCTTTGTAGTTTTTTCCCCAACTAAAAGATCATTGAATGAATGGGCTTATTGCAAATTTACCATCAAAAGGGTTTTAACACCAGAGTAATAGGGAATGAATCCCTTTAAATCAAGAGATCTTTAATATCACTATAGATGTAGGTCATATAATTATTTTGATTATATGCAGGCCTAAAATAGGGCATTCTATTATGACAACGAGCAAAGAAAATTGAGGTAGTTCATCTAGTTCTAGTTAGAATATGAAGATTGGACATTCCTAAAATGGTTCTTTAACTAGGGAATATGTTCCATAATCTTTCTAGATAAAACCAGAATAATATTTGAAAACGTTGCTAAGCTAGTAAGTCCTTAAAGGACCTAAGATTCATGTTTACTATCCTTTTATAGAATTCTATGGATAGTCAAATGGGATTATTATCCTCATTGAAAAAAGTCAAAATTTGGAGAATTTTTCAGTTAATAATATCCCATGGCTTGTTAGGAGAGTTTCAATTAAATGGTGAGATAAAATTAATTTCTTTGGGAAAGCTTTGATTTATAGTAACCAAGGAATAATCTGATTGGTTAAACCACTTACTCAGACCACCTATTCCTTTTCACAACCCTCTAATGTTATTAAAGAACTTTGAAAGTTAGTGCCAAAAGAAAAGCTTAAGAAGCAGCTTTTTAAAGCATTAGAGGATAAAGGGAAATCTTCCAACTCAAAAGGTAAAGGAAAAAGCAAATTTGATAGATACAGAGACGATAGTGGTTCTGACCCTAGTGATGATATGTTGGTAGAAGGACTTCCCATTATTGATAGTCAGGACCCATTCGAGTACAATCCTTAGTTGGAAGAGATTCTAAAAGGATAAGCCTTATCCTAAAGAAACGTAAGCATTTACATCAAGCCTATTCTTTTCCAGCCTATAAATAGAACATCCCTTAATGCAAAAGGATATAAGTTGTAAAATCTTTAGAAAATTTTCTTAAGTATTCTTTATTGTAAAGAGAAGTGATTGAAGTTTTCTTTCCAAGTGTTTCAACATTTGTTGTAAAGTACTTGTAAGTTAATACTTTATCTTTATGTAAGTTTGCTTTATCTTTATATCTTCTAAAATTGAATCCCTTGTATCTAAGCTTTGTTTACTTGATCTCACTAATAAAAGAGAAGTTTTGTGTTTTAAACGAGTACTAGCCAATTTTGTTAGAGTAGCTAATCATTTTGAAAGTCATAATGAGTTTTATGATTGTTGAGAACATCAAAGACTTCTTAATTTGTTTAGAGTTATTATTCAATATCTTGATTTTCTTTTAGACCAATATAATTTCTAGTTTTTGCATTAGCTTCCCCTATTGGTATCAGAATTAGCGCAAAAACTAGAAATTATATTATTTTATCATAATATATTTAATTAGGTTCGGATATTATTCGAATAATTAGAAGTGGATTTAGGATGAATTCAGGTAACACAAATGTATTCTTAATCGGATTTGAGTCAAAATTCATATATAAAAAACCATGTTCAGATTTGAATTTTGCTAAGGCATTTTTACTAGATACTCTACCTGTTTGCACTCTCGATGGCTCCCAGTTCTTGCTTATTCACTTCTAACACAAACTTAGGCAAATACTTAATTAGGTTGGCTTTAGAACAAGCATGAAGCTGCTTAACACGAAAAAAAATAAAAAAAGTAAAAAAAAAAACCAGCATTTGCTTAATCTTAATACATCACTTTAACTACAGTTATATAGTGGTTAGGAAGTTCATGTAGGGCCAAATACAAAGATAAAGAAAAACTATGGAGTTCTCCATTTTCTGAATGAAAGCTAAACACAACCATTAAAAAAGGGACAGTAATACAAAAATTTGTCCCTATAAACTGGAAAGTTAGTAGAATAGCAAAGACATAGGGACTGAATTCCTTGCTTGCCTTGTTGTTAAAACTAGGTTAAGAATCTATGTACAAAAACATTGATATCCATTTCCTGCTCATCTAAGGTAGACCCTCTGAGTTGCACTAGTTGTTGGACGTTTACCTTTACCTGGACTTCTAACTTTTCCCTGCTAAAAGAATTCATGCAAGGATCAGAACTTGAGCTTGGCTTTTTACTAAAACAATGCAATACATTCAAGATCATATGACATTCATTTTGTCAATCGAATGGAAAATTGGCAATATAACAATAATTTTGCATTATGTTCTTGTAAAAGTTAGGAAGTATATCTCACATTAGAATGAATCATTAATAAAAGAACAGACCACACCAAAGAAGAGCATGTATAGATGCAAAGAGCATCTTTACCTGTAGTGTCCCTTTCAACAAGCTGGCTAGTTGCTAAGGCATAAAGGAAAAATGAGTAGCTGATTATTCTACCTTTTCTTAGCAGTGGTTAAACAGTCCCTTTCTTGCTGGTTATACCCAGAGCACTTATAAAATAAATAAATCGGAGACAATATTACCTCAGGCTGCCCAGAAAGTTGTGGAGCATCATACAGTAAAGTCTAACTTTGCAAACGAATCGAAAAACAATAGACAAACCCCTAGTTTCTTTTTTCCCTCCCCGCTTCTTTGTCTTTATAATAAACTAAAAAGTGCTCGCAAGCAAATAATTTCTAACCACTGAAAATTTTCCGGAAGGTATTGAAAGAAGGGATGCAAATAACATAAGAAGATTGTTATAACAAGAAATTCTAATCAAATTTATAACAATAATAACAGGGGAGTGCATTTCAGATTTGGGTTTAAATATAAAAATCCTTTTTGTGTTTTGTGACTATGCATGCAAGACTGAGTTCTGGAATGGCAAATAAGAATGTGACTTTAATGTTATTTGAGGTACATTATTATTTTCCTCCAGTTTCAGAAAAATGCAGCAGAAAGCAAAGTCGTGGCCACAAAATTAACAATCGACCCAAGTACCTTTGGACCAACCAAACTTGTTCTGTCACCCTTTTGTGGCGCATCTTTTTTTGTCCCCTTCTGAACCCCAGCCATGACTCCGGCGGTACTGTCTCCACCATGGCATTTTTGGTTGACAAGCACTTTTCCTGTCGTGTTCTCATTTCCAGCAGCGACAAATATGTTGCGCTCAAGTGCTGTAACCTTGTCATTTTTCTTCGGAGCAACATTTAACAAGTTCTGTTCATTGACTCCAAGTGGCATTAGAGCTTTTGCACATAGGGTCTGATTTTGGACCTGCAAAGTTTTTATCAGTTTCAACTTATTACCACGTTTAAGATGTTTCACTAGTTTATTTATCAATGATCTCAACAGTCAATTACTTTAGTCAGATAGTACTTAATGATGCAACGGTATGCAATTATTAGAACTGGATATTTTTTTCAAATGCCATACTTAAGTACATAACAGATTTGTCCCAGGTTTTACGTCTTCTAACCTTCGACTTTGTAGCATAATGTTGAGCTGGCTTCGAGATCTTACTTATCCCTCTTATTCTGGAATTACAGTTTCCATCTTGCACTTGGACATTAGAAGCCTTTGACATAGTAGAAATTTTCCCTCTATTTTTAGTTGCTCTGATCGTTGTTGCCTTATATCTGCTATCGGGTGTTTGTTCTCTTTGCTGCTTCAATGTGAGAGTTGAATTCTTAGTATCATTGCTAGGGTTTGAAGAAGACCCTACACTAGATTTACCCGACACAGAATTGCCATCTCTTGATTGCCTCCTATTGTTAACATCCACCCTAGATGCTTGCCTTGTAACACAGCTTTTCCTAAGACTAGTCCTTATGGCTGACACAAGTCCACTTGAATAACCAAATGTATAACTTGATACCTCCATGTTTTTTTGCTGTGGTTTCTGATCGCTCTCAGAAGTAATAGTACTTGTATTGCTATCAACTGGCTTATCCTCCATACAACTCAAAGTACCTTGAGAACCTCCATGGCTGGACATAGCTTTAGAAACATTCTTTTTAGCATTTCCTGTTAAATTCCTCTCAGCAACAAAACTTGTTTTTGACCTTGAAGGTCCTTTGGAGTTTATAAAGCTTACTTTGGGTTTTGTTTCCTCACCTGATCCTGAATTCACCAATGAAGTCTTCCCACTTAGAACCTTAACTGGGTGCTGTTTGTCCAGTGAAAAAATATGTTGACCTTCCTTATTTTTTTTCCTCCCATAGTGCTTGCCTCTTGATCTTGAGACGGAGGAAGGAAGCTTTGGTGAACATTGTCCCTTTAAATCAATGTCAAAGGATGCACCACCATCACCAGAATGAGAGAATGCAGCTTTCAACTCGAAAGAAGGCCATTGATGGAAGCTGAATATGTGATTAATTAAGCTTAAGTAAACATTATCATTATGCTCAGCATTTCAAATATGAAAAATTCCTTGGCAAATTGGAGAACTAATGAAAAATTAAGTTGTGAAGGAGAAAGGATGGCTTACAGATGGCTAGTGTGAAACCACCCATCATCGCTGCAACACAGCATATAGACATTGTCAGTATCACTGATAAAAAGTTGAGTATTGGCAACGAGCACCACTGAAAAACCTAACCAAGTACACAGATACTTACACGTCTTTGTAGTTAGACTTTGCTTCTAATGTAAGATCCACCCACATTGGTGCTTCAATTTCATCCTATGTATCAAAAAGCAGGGTAAAAGACCAAAGAATGACAAAAGAAAAAAAAATCAAATAATTGATTACAGCTCAAACAAACAAATGAACATTAATGAAATATCCAACTTCAACATTTCACATTAATATAACATATTCAATCAAAAACCTAAAAGATTAAGAATCACATCGATCAAAGACCATTATGGACATAAAATAGAAACAACCAGATCGAACGAACGTTGCAAATAAATCTTTTCCAATGATAATATTAAAAACCCAAAGATCCACAATGAAATTAACAGCAGCACCGAAGAAAAAACAAAAAATCCATGATATTATAACAAAAGAACCACATAAAATAAGTAAAAGAAAGCCAATGCAGTATTCATTATACCTTGAAACCAAGCTAAGCATGGCAAGAAAAAGAAAAGGAACACGAAACCTCAAATTCTTTGAAACAAAAGCAGGGGATTACCAGAAAAGCCCAGTGATCTTTTGCAATCTTGAGAGCCATTTCTGCTTCCTTTGATTCAATGAGAATTGAAAAAGTGGAGAAACTAATAGCTTGGTTTCCTCTTGATTGAATTTATCGCGAGGGGCAAATCCTCCATCTCTGGCTCCTTGGTTTTCTTTGCTAAAGCAAATTATCAAATGATTAAACGTACAGTTTTTCTTCTCTCCGTGTTAATAAATTAAGGACCGTCCGATTAGTCTACTTTTTAGTGGAGTTTGTGGGACCTTTAAAATTTAAAGGCTGAGATTTCCTATGATGCGGAGCGTGATGATAAGTAATGCGGTCATTTCGGTGTTATAATGAGCTGGGACAATGGTGGTGCAAATAACTTGACCGTTGGAAAGATTCGAAATATTGAAAGGAAATAGGGCATTTGTCACAAGCTGGTCACTTTCGTACCATGAAGGACCGATTGAGCCGTCTCGTGGTCAGTTGGCTGGCGTATTGAATGAACATATGTGTAAAATCGAACCAAAATTTTAATAATTTAATTTATTTAATTCGATTTTTTTAATTTTTAATTTTTTTAATTTAATTTTTTTGGATATTTTCGATTTAATAGGTTCGGTTCGATTTTTAAAAGGCAAAATTAAAAGAATCAAACCGATCGAACTTATTAAAATGACGTCTTTTTGAAATAAAATATCATTTTAAGGCTTTTATATATAAAAATATATATAAAATTTAGGTTAATTCGGTTTGATTCTACAAAAAATCTATTTTTCGATTCTGTCCTCATAAAAATTTAGATTCGATTTTTAAAATTTTAAATTTTCGATTTTCGATTTAATTCGATTCAAGGTCGAACCAACCGGTTCAACACTCTAATTCAAATGTCTTCCGCTCTAAAATTTCTGAAGGAAAAAACTATTATCTATATAAGTGGTAAACGGTTGGGCTAGTTGTTTAAGTTAAATATAAATAAGTCGGATGGGATTAATTTTTATAATGATTTAAATATATTATTATTAAATGGATTGTAAATGATTAAATTTTATGATATTATTTTTTTAGATTTTTTTCATGGAAAATAAAAATATATGTACATGTAACTTATAAAAATAATTATTATCAAAATTTATATTATTTAGAAGTTATAAAATCACAAATAAAATAAATGAGTCACAAACGATTTAAACCAAATAGATCATACAATATATTATATTTATTTGGTCATTTTATAAATCAAACAGGTCAAATTGTAAAATGAGTCATTTGATAAGTCGAGTTATAGTCTATTTTATATGATTAAACGGGATGAATTTACGGATATTATCATTTTTATCACTTTTAAATCCTATTAAATAATAATTTCCGCTTAAATTAAAAAAAAAGAATTCTTAATTTTATATTTTTCAATTAAAAAACTTCGTTAGAAATACGTAAAATTAACAATTTTGTTATTTTTATTATATTTGATTTTTTAAAAAAATTATTGAGTTTAAATCATTGTATAACTCCTTTCAAAAAATTATTTTATAAATAATTTTTAAATTTGTTCTTGAATTTTAAATTTTATTGTATTTTTTATTTTTGAATGTCTATTACATTTTGTCAAGTTTTTAAATAATATAGAGTTTAAATTAGTTAAAAATATATGCTAATCAAAATAATTTAAATTTAATATTCTTAAAAATAAAATGTTGAATTTAATATGTGATAAAGTTAGAGGTGTACATGGTTTGGTCCAATTTAAATATCGAAAATTCTTCAATATTATCTTGAAAAGTCGGATATTTTTAAATTAAAAAAATCTTATAATTGTACTAAAAAAATATCCATATTATATTGTATCAAAATTTTGAGACAATTCAATTCGGTTCTAAACAAGTCAGTACAATATAATATAATATTTCGAATAATTCTGTTATTTTTCTTAAAAAACATCAACATTATCACTTAATATAACTAAATTCTAAAAAAATAATATTTTAATTCCTAGTGAAATATAATATTTAATAATTAGAAATCTAACACATAAAAAATAAAACAAATTAATTAAAAAACATTATATTAAGTGAAGTTGTTGTTTTATATAAATAAGCATTATTTTTCTAATAATACTTTTTCACTTCTCAATTACCTAAATAAGTATTACCTAATACTTTTCTTATCCTCAAACTAGTCCAAGTCAATATGATGCAGATCAATAAGTGATTTTCGATCATATCTTATTTTATCAGTGATAACTCTAAAAATTTAAAATTCACTTCTCAATTAACTAATTTTTAAATTAAAATTAATAAATATTAATAAATTATTAATTTATTATTATGTTAATAAAATCATTTTAAATGTTTAATTATTTACTTATTAATATTAATTTAAAATTATTTTATATTATTACATTTAAAATATCATTTTATAAAAAATCTTTAAATTATTATTAGTTTAAAAGAAATTATAAATAAATTAATATCTACTTATAAAATATTTACTTTGATAATTAGCTTATTTGTTACTTTACAATTTAAATAATATATTTTGCATAAGTATTTAATAAAAATAAAATAATATTATTTTTTATATTATTATTAGTTAAATAAATAATGAATAATTTATACTAACATTTAAATAAAAAAATATATAAATTTTTTATTCATATATTGTTATGGTTCTTTCAAAATAAACATTATATGACTACAAAATATTAACTAATATCATGAATTATTAATATTATTATTGATTAAAATATCATTCATTTTATTAAATAATATATATATATTCATTTGGTACAATTTGATTTCAGTATAGTTTTCAGTTCGGAACTTGATAAAAATCCAAATTCATCTCAATTTAAAGTTAATAATCTAATTCAGGTCAATTCTAGTAAAATGGTCAATGGTACAGTTTGATTTTCGACTTTTTTTCTCGATATTTCAGTTCAATCAAAAAAAGATCAAAGCATTTGTATACTCCATGGTAAAATAATTATTTAAAATTAAATAATAATAATAATAATAATAATTCAAAAGCTGAAAGAAAAAAATTATAAAAATGAAATAAAAATTCATAATAGATGAGATACAATATTTATTATTTTTTAAATAATTTCAACTTAATGTAAAATACAACAAAAAAAAAGGCGAAACCATAAATTCTAACTTTTTAACAAATTTTAGAGTGTGTTTGGATCCGTTTTGGTTTTTAATTTTTTTTTCAAAGAAAAAAACAAAACTTGTTTAGTAAAAAAATTTTTGCTTTTGCTTTTACTAAATAAAATGAAATTATTTTTGAAATAAAATAATATAATCCATAAAATAATAAATTATGGATTTTTTTTGTTTCACGTTCTTTTTAGTTTCACGTTCTTTTTATTACTTTTTGCCGACTTTGTCCACATCATTTGCACCACCACCATTGTCACTGTTCACACTACCATTGATGCTGCTTCTATCGCCTTCACTATTGACTTTCCCACCGCCAACCCTACCACTATTAGTACAACCATGGATGCTATGTTTGCCATCATCACCACCACCACTACTCCCAACATTATCACCACCAACACCGCTATTAATATTGCCACCGCCACCACCACCTACTTTATGGATATTATCAGTAACACCACCATCGATTCTACTTTTGTCGTTGCCACTACCTTCGATGATGCCACCACCAACTGTAACGCTCGTAAATCTGAGTTTCATGAAAAGTACCTCTGAGGTATGGATAGTGCTTTCGAAAAATCGGGGCATCTTCATAAGGCCAGAAAAGGGTGTGTACTAGTTATAAAACTTTAACAGGCCAAAAAATAAAGAAAATGAAATAATTAAAAATTTTAGCAAAATCAATAAATCATTTTAGGCTATAAACTAGTGAATAGTGGCCTTAAATGAGTTTGTGTCAGGATAGCTCTAAGATGTGCCTAGACAGACCTGAAAATATCATACTTTAAAACTCAAAAATTCCAATGAGTTCATTGGTGAAGGAATTATAATTTTTTGAGGTCATTTGATAATTATTCGAAATTTCTTATTTTTCGAGTGAATAATAACCATAGTAGGCTTCAGAGTTTTAACCCGAGATTTTAAGGGGCCCTTAATGGGCATTATCGCGGATTTTTGGCATTGAAACAGTTGTTTTTGGAGGTCTAGAAAAATTATTTTAAATTTCCAAAGCTTAAAAGAAAATCAAGTGAATATGGGTCGTTCAATTGCCATGTGTCACTATATAAGCCATACACCCTCTTAATATAAAAAGCGTCCACACATGTGAGAGTGTCACATGTGCAAAAGAGTCATCTTCCACCTCCCCACACCAAAAAGTCGAGACTACCTTCCTTCTCCACCCTCCACCATTTTTTCCTTCTTTCTCTCTCTTCTCACCACAAAACCCTACAAAAATTATATGATTCTTGACCTCCATGATCCCTAGAAATTACTCCAAGTGGTAGAATTGGAAAATGTTGCTTGGAAAGTGAGATATAGTGAATAGTACCAAATCTTAGTGTAAGTGAGTTTTTCTCAATTTTTATTTTTATTTTGGTTAGCTCTAATAATTTTAAGAGAACCATGTGCTTAGATTTTAAATTGGAGCTATGTAGAATTTTTGAGAATTTTTCTAAAGTTCAAATGTGTATGTTTAAGGGTAAAGAAGAACAAGTGAAGAAGAAAGGCATTCAAGGCCATAGAGTGGTGGAAAAGGGTGTTTTCACCCCTTAGCTATGTGGATTTAATGTAATTCATGCATGTCATGATGTGTATATGTATGTGTGCATGTGAGTGTGTATGGAAGTGTTGGTTTGTGTGTGTGCATGTATGTTTAATGTAATTTGATTATGTGATTATGCTGACTTAATGGAATAAAGGTTATGTGCAAGGCTTGCATGGAAGAAAAATATGTGTGGGTATTTGAGCATAAGATGGTCGAATGGTATGCAGGGTGATAGTGTGATGTGT
>CANXYI012095494.1:0-22792 GCA_948208565.1 Hura crepitans
TCAGTCAATCATAGGCTTACTAATACCATCTCACAACATATAATCAGACATCTGTTCACCCTCTCTAACTGTCCATCAGACTTAGGATGATAACTAGGTGATGAGCTAGTCTAGTGCCAAGCTACTTGCAACTTCTTCTAAACTCTGGAAATAAAACAAAGATCTATGTCCATGTGATAGTCACTGGCATAACATGAAATCTGATGGTCTCATCACCATTTAGTCTAGCCAACCTCTTTTTAAAAAAAATTAACCCATCTTAATTGGGTAATTTGAACTATCTATCAATAATTATCCATGCACCACTGCATTTACCTTTACTCAATAGTGAACTCATCACAAAACTCAAGGTTAACTTTTCTCATTATTACTCTGGTGTAACTGTAAGATACAATAATTCAAAAGGATTTTAATGCTTAGCTTCTACCTACTGGCATGTCAAATACTTGATATCATACTCTGCCACATTTTTTCCCATACCAAGCCATTAATAAATAAAATCCCTAAGCTTAAAATTTTCCTCCCATAATGGATGGAATGAGGAGAATTATGTATTTCCTTAAACATCTGCAACCCAAATCCTCTGTACAAAATGTACATGATCTATTCTAATGAGTCTACTACTCACTTACTGTCAACTCAGACCCTGTGGTCTTCCCCTTTTTAGCTTTGCTACTTATCCAGTCTATCTACTCATCTCTCATCTGAATCTCTTCGGCCTACTATGCAAAATCTAACTTCACTTGTAATTTAGCCACTGCTGCCTTTTTTGAAGTAACTAGTAACCTGACACTTATAATCTCTCAGGGTTACTATAGACTTCCCATACTTAACATTTACCATCACATTAGCTTTCACCAATAGGTAGTCAATCAGGCCCTCAAAATCTTGAATTAACTATATCTAGCTTCTCTATCTTAAGTCCCTTTTCCAGAGTAAAAGAATAGTTCCAGCTTTGATGATCTGTACCTATACAACATTCCTTCTTATATAGATAATGCCCTCGTATGTCTCAAAACAACCACAAAGATAACTAGCCCTAAATTAGGGGTAGAATAATCCCTTTTTCTCGTGGCTTTAATTGTCCTAAAGCATAAGCCACTACCTTTCCAGCTAACATTAACACCTAATAAGTTATTTAGTAAGGCATCCCTATACATAACAAAGTCCTTACCATGTTCTGGTTGAATTAAGATAGGAGCCTTCATCAACCTCTATTTCAACTTAGCAAAACTATCTTGACATTAATTATCCCACACAGTTCTTACATTCTTTCTGATTAGTCTAGTCAAAAGAGTAACAATAATGGAAGTCCTCTTCCAAGCCCTTTGCAACATCAACCAGGCCTAAAAAAAATTCTTATCTTAGTTATGTTCTCAGAGGATTTCAATTCCAACACTACCTTACCTTTACTAGGGCCAATTCTAACTCTTTGTATTGAAACTAAGTGGTCCAAAGAAAAACTTCAGCTGCTCGATTCCCAATTATTGGGTTGGGTACACACACAACCATCTTCTTTCAAGGTCCGTATCACAACCCTCAGATGCTATTCATATTCTTTCTAGTTCCTAGAATACACCTAAAGATCATCTAAGAACACCCTTACCACTAGGGTACATAAAATTAAAAACTTTGCCCATTGTGATCCATGAAACTGCTAAGGCATTAGGGAGCCCCGATGACATCACCCAAGACTCACAATGTCCATATTGGGTCTTAAAAGCAATCTTAGTAATATTAGATTCCCTAAATCCAAGCTGATAGTATCCAAATCTCATATCAACTTTTAAAAAAAAAGAAGACCAACCTCTCTCAAAGATTAAGAAGATCATCCACCAAAATAGGGGATATTGATCCTACATAATCATTCTATTCAAATACCTATAAGACAATGCACAACATGAGTAACTTGTCTTTTTTTCTCATAGACAGCTTAGACACTCGCTGAGGAGTTATACTAGGTTTAATAAACCCTTATCACATAGCTCTTGTAGCTATACTCTTAGTACTTTTATTTCAATAGATGCCTTCCTTTAAAAAAACCATAAATACTAGAGCAACACTAGGATATACCTCTACCTAAGAATCAAATTTTCTTCGGGATGATCATTCTAGTAGCTCAATAAGAATATATTGGAAAACTAAGCTTTAATGATAGATATGTTAAATCAGAATTAAGTTAGTCTAATTAATACCTTAGGCCAAACATGCATCTCTCCTCCTAAAGGAGTTATTATATCCTAATACCAAAGATAAATTGTCTACAGGATTTCTCTCACCATCCATTGTCTCTATCAATCTTTGTATAGTCTGGAGGGTCAACTTCCTATGGTTACCCTTAGTCATAGCCTAATACTTAATAAGCCAATCCATCCTAAAAGTACCTCAATTTTGAAATATAACTTAGTCAACCCATAACATTCCATGCCTTAAATCTCCAGAGGCATCTTTTATACACCCTTTTCATAATCGTACATTGCCCTATAGGGTTGTTAACTCCAATGTCTGCATTAAATTTCTCAAGCCCTATCTATCTATTTTATACTGGTGCAGTACATGCATATAAGGGCATTAAATTAGGGTTTATCAAAGCTAAGACTGAAACATTAGATAAACAAAATACTAGTCATACCATCTAGTGCTGTAGCCACCTTTTCAGTCTCATTATACATTACCTGGCTGAAGCATAAGCCTTAATTCTAACACCCTAACTAATATTGAATTGCTCTACTTTAGTCTATCTCTGACCCATACTTTGGGGCCGTAACCTTAGATATCTAGGTCTGAGCACCTTTTTCTATACTTAAGGACACTCTCTCATTGTAATGGTCTCTAGCACCACAATGGAGACATTCTTCCTATTGACCTCTTTTGCACTGCCTCGGTGACTTTTTTGACAAAAGCCACACATGGGTGGTCCACTCTTGGTACCCTTTTTGGTACTGGGACTTGGACTAAAACTATGCCTATAACTGACCCTCTCTCCTTATCTTACCAATTTGGTACTGCACTAGGCTATCCCACAGTGCTCTGCCTCTTTCTCTAAAAGAGGTCTCTCTTTATTGGTACCATCTCCTTCTTACCATATACAACTAGTACTGTACTATCAAATCCCTCTTTTTGAGGTTTAGCTGTTTGTATCCTTGATTCTACATGTAGTCCTAAAATTCTTTCATATTCTGCATATATGTTATTAGAAATAATCTCCTTAACATATTTTGGAAAGCTGGCAAGTCCTTTTCATGTACTACTTCTCATAGTACTAGGATAGTTTTTCTCCTGCTTGCTATTAGTCAGTCACTCATGACTCTAGCTATTGAGCAGCATAACTGGGTTCAGATGCTGATATAAAGCCTACTCTCTATATACTATGGTTATCAAACCAATTAGTTCCATAACCCCTCCTTCAGGCAATTAGACCAATCATTTCTATACTACAGAAGGCTTTCCCCTCTCAGCCTCAGACAGCATAATAGTTTAGAGGAATTAAAACTTAACCCTTTGATATCCATGTACTCTACTAAGGAACATTGAACCTTTACTCTGATACCACCAAATGTGACACCCCCTACTAGATTCTCAAAGAAAACCCAATAAGAGGCGCACTTCCCACCAGGTCACCCATTTTAAAATTTCTCCCGAGGTCATTCATTTAACTTCTACCAACATCACCATAGATCATTCTATCTGACTTCAAAATCATTTCAGTCAATTTCTATGATCCATTTAGGTTAAAACCAATCTAGTTTAGTCATTATAGAGGAAATCTGATCACACTCAGGTATCACTTAAAACTTTAACAGCATAACGGCTACTCGAGTCCTAACCCAAAATTTAAACAAGCCTATTAACACTTCTATAAATAATTCACAACACTAGGATCCATTTGGTCCCCCATTCTTAGCCTAACATCAACCTAAGCACACATCAAACTTAGGTCTCAGGCCACAGATAAAACATGCATAAATAGAGCCTCAGGTTGACATCCACATCAACATCACATATAATTATACATTCACCAAAGAACATGTATATATACTTTATTTACATCAGCAGGTTATAATTTCTTAGTTTACATTACATGTCCACAACTAATATACAAGTTTTACCCAACTCCCACATGAGTAAATGGATATCATAACTGTACAAAAATTACATCAAAATCCTTCACTTGTATCCTTTAAACCACTATTGTCATGCTTTACGAGGCGAGTTCCTACTGTTGTGTACTTGTGCACCAAAATAGGTACATTGAGTATACGAGATACTCAGTGGTGAACTTAAAGCATTTTAATCATGGCATTTATTTCATTAACTTACTTGGGCAGTTTAAGAATGATTTTACTTCATTAAATAACTTAATTATTTATTAGTGTGCTAAATTACTAAAATACCCCGAAGGTTTTTTTAAAGTCTAAAATAACATTTTTGACTCAATAAATCATTTAAAACAGCTATCATTATTTTTAACATGCATAACTTTGCAAGAATCACTTTAGTTATATTATAGGTGAAAAATTACTAAAATAGCCTCTTACTATATTTTATTACTTTCTCCGAAAAAGTCATTCACATCTACTTAACTTTATCTCCTTAAGGTATTTATGTGTCCTGAAATAGTCTTCTTGACTCATATAGATTTATATTATTCAAAATAATTACTTAATATGTAGTATGCATATTTGAAATTAATTAACTGATCTAGCAAATCTGTGCAAAATGTCTAAAATACCCTTTAGCCTGCCTTTTTATCAAAAGCTTAAAAAATACTATTCCATTATGCTTAGTTCTTATGTTCATAATCATTCTAATTGATTATTTATTTAATTTAATTCACTGGCTTGACTAGGAAGATGACACTTTAAGACACTGGATCTAGAGGGATAATAAATTAGTGTAGTGGTCCCCATTCTAGACTTACACTGCTGCACCGCCATGTGAACCATAATAGAGATTAGTCGTAGCCTCCCTAGACAAGTAACTGTGTGACATAATAGAGATCAACTCGTAGGCCTCCTTAGCTGTAAATAATTGTGTGACATAATAGAGATTAGCCTGTAGGCCTCTCCAGGCACAAATCATCATCAAGAATTGGGTGACATAATGGAGATCAGTCCATAGACCTCTCCAACCACCAAAAAATGACATCAATAACTAGGTGACATAATAGAGATCAGTTCATAGACCTCTCTAGCCACCAACTAGCAGCTGCAAAATCCTAAATTAACGGGTCAATCCATATAGTGGGTGTCTAACTAATGGGCCAAGTAGCTCAATTTAAATTCATTTATTGGCTAAAATGAAAATAGATAGTTAATAATTTTATCACATACTTTAAATTTTTATCCGAACTGGTATAGCCACATTTTTGCTCTATCGGGTAAATTCCAAAACAATTTTTAAGTCTATTATTGCCAAAATCCAAGGTGCCATGTGTTATGATTTTTCATGTCATTTTTACTTAAAAAGGTAATACTTTCTGTCCAGTGACAATTTTGGTTCAGGTACTAGTCAACTAGATAGTTATAGGTCATTTCGACCATTGAAGTAAGTTTCTAGGACTATTTTAACTCTAAACTAAACTCAGTTTTCATTGTTCTTTTTAGCACTTTATTGGGCACTAAACTAACTATAACTGGGCCAAATCCATGGCCAAAATCTAGGCATAAATGCAATTTATAACTGGGCCAATTCCATGGCCAAAACATAGTTCAAATCTAGCCTCTCAAAGGCATAAATAATGTTCAATTTAATGGTTCACTTAAAGTCACTTTTTAGGTCATTATTTCAAACTTTAGCTATAGGTTTTAATTTAAATCTTTCTTAGCCATTTCAAGGAACATTTTTAAGTATATATTGTGATATCACTATGCCACTTACTTAGCTAATTCCATAGCTAGTTTATGCCAACAATTAAGCTAAAGTAATGTACTTAATTAACTCTTAACAACTTAAAATTTCAAATTAACATGCTATAACCAATGCTCTTGGGTACTTAGGGAAAATGGACTTAGTTTCCATTCTTTTCCATGTAATCACAACATTAAACCATATTCCCATGCCATTAATTCAAATATGGTAATAAACATCTCAATCTAAGCCATTATAGCTAAGGCACAAAGCAACATTTCTCGAACTACTTAAGATAGCTCATGGCCACAAGTAAAAACACATAATCCATGATGATTTCTTTTCTCAATTCTCATAGTCCTCATCTTAGCATGCCAAATACATATTGAATACTCATCATAGGTAGCAAATTACTTATCCAAGCAATTATAGATAATAAATTCAACAAGCATTTTGAGGCTACTTATGTAAACACTAAGAATAACATTCCCAATTACACTATATTCTCAAGTTAATTAGCTTCACCAAGGAAGTATTCAACTTTAATTACATCATTCTAGCCCTCCTAAGTCAAGGTTCACTAGCCTAGGCACCCAAACACATCAAGAAAAGGCTTGAAGTCCACTTACATACCACTTTGAAGGTGCCATCCTCACCATGCCTATGTTGCTAGCCCTATTTCTAGCCACCACAGTGACCTTTTTCCTTCTTTGTGGGCCTCTAAATGCCATACTTATGCCATAACCACCTCACACACATCACCACCAAGATGTTAGCTATGGTTTAGCATCAAAAAGCAACCCAAAAATAGAAGAAATGAGGGAGAAACAACCATGGACTCACCTTAGGGTCATGGTTTTAGATTGCTCTGAACCAGTCATATTATTTATTTTTATCTCCTAAATGACAACTCCTTTTGGCCTGATTCTTATTCCTCATGGTACCTAACATCCTGAAGATTTTTTAAAAGCTAGAATCTCTCTATTTGGTGACCAGAGGAGGAAGTTATGGCTTAAGAGAGGAAGAACTAGTGTCGGTAATTCTGGGTAGAAGAAAGAAGAAATTTCTTTTGTTCATCCAAGTGGAAATCCACTTGTCATAGTCCATTTTCCACTTGGCAGCTTGTATGTCCACTTGGCATGAAGTGGGGCTCATCTTGGCATGTCAAAGGTGGTGCCAAAAATTCTCAAACCATCTCGATTTTTTGTAAATTTTGAAAATTCATAGAAATTCACTCGAACTTCAAAAAATTACTCCATTTGTTTTAAAATTCCTATTTTAATCCTCCCTATATGCTCATAAATTTTCATGGCCAAATTCCATTGATAGGGAAATTTTCAGACTACCTCAATTTGTGTGCCAACCTAAAAAATTATGAGAATTTGAAAATGACCTTCGATTTCAAAAATTCTTTCACCATTGGACTCAGTGTAATTTTTAAGCTTTAGGGTCTGCTATTTTCAGGTTCGTCGAGCACATCCTGGGTCAATCCTAGCCCGAAAAATTTTTATTACTCTAATGGGTAACTTTTAATTCGAAATGAATTATTGGTTCTGTTAAATTTTTAAATTTTACCCATTTCATCAAATTAAAGCCCTTTAAAATTTCATGACCTGTGCCATTACCTCGATCTACGTACAAGTGGCCTGGCCCTAAGCGCACTTCTCGAACCTTGTGGCACTGTTCACGGAGCCTTAGGACATGGGTGTTACAATATCATCCAATTCAATCAACATGTTCATACACAATTTATTAACTAAATTCACTCAAATCCCTTTTATTTTATTATGTATACCATTCAGCCACTAAAGGGTTCCCACCAAAACTCACATTTTCTTTCATCTATCGCACCATTTATGCTCTAATTAATTTGCACATGCATATACTCATATCCGATGCAAACCCTATGCCATACTATGCAAACTAATAATTCCATACTTATATACATAAGACAATTTATGTAAAATAATGAATTAAATGCATGAATCACTAAATTCACTTACTTTGCTCACTAAATTGGCCTCAAATCACCATTTAATATTGTCTTTCTCTCCTCTCCACTTCTCCTCCACCTACAAACATAGACATGACCCACCTTTAAAAATTCATAAAAAATTTTACTTATAACCTAATGAAAATTTAAGCTCATAAATATCACATATGGCTTAAATTCCACCATTAAAAAATATTATAAATTAAAAATGACCACTATTGCTCACCTTGAGCACTATTCACACCCTTGGGATATCTCACTTTCTAAGCCTCTAAAAGATGAACTTTTACTTGAATTAGAGAGAGGGGAGAATGGAGGTAATTTTAATATGTATAGTTATTAATTTAGTATATGTTTAATGGTTGAAAGAAAGAAAGAAATTAGGGTTCTAAGAGGGAGGAAGGTTTCAGCCTTTGAAGGGGAAAAGGGGCCTACAAAATGCTAGTTTGAAAGATCTAGAGTCCACCTTTACATATGGAAAGGATGGCTAGGATTGTGCCAAGTGTAAAATGAATGGCTAAGATTTAATCTTAGCTAATTAATCTCTAAAAATTCATATTTCATGCTCTCATGCTCCAAAAATTTAGCTAATGGATCTAAAAAAACATAAAAAAATTAGTATTTTAATTATTATCCAAAAATCAAAATTTTTCTCCAACGAAAATTATTTGTTTTAGGTAAATACATTATAAATTAATTCCATTTAATTACTTCTTGATTTTATAATATTTGAAAACCAGTTCGATTGGCTTAGTTAGAACTTTTTACCATCAAGTCATGCTATTTTTAGAATTTTATAAGCACTTTTTTAAAATATTTTTTGGTTTAGCTTTAACTAGGTCACTATTCATAAGACACTAGTAAACAAACTTTACAGTCTATCTTAACCCCCTAAAAGACTTTAATTTGATCTCAAATTTCACTCATAGTTATATTTTAATCATTTCTATCATCCTATGGCCTTAACTCACTTTAGGTCTTAAAAATACTATTCACTATTTAGGTGCCCTACTTAAATTATCAAAAAATTATGGCATTACACATGGTCCTTATGGATCATTGCTTGATGAGATTGTATGGCAGGTGTAGCTACTGAGATTCTACATATGAACCCTACACACTTTGGATATTAGGACGTCCAATAAGGCTAATCCTTATTATCCATGGATGTTGGGATATTGGGAGGTCCATTAGGGTTGATCCTTATTATCCCATTGTTAGGAGGTCCAGTAGGACTGATCCTTGCCACTCAGGTAATGGGAGGTTCATATGAATTAATCCCTAATATTGAACGGATAAGGGTACGTATAACTATTGAGGTTCATAATGCATGCCACTACACAAATTTGAATCCCGTTATCTAGTATCATGGAGTTAGTCTCTTGAGCATAGATCAAAGGACTAAAAGACGTAGTAGAACCACAATTTAAGTAATTAAAAGAATATTAAAATGGAAATAATCTATAAATGGATTGGAATATTAAGATGAATATAGGATACTTGGAATATAAATCATATTTACCTAGTATGGATTATTACTAAAGAATAATTATTCTGATGAGAATTACTAGAACTAGCTAAATTGCACTTGATGTATTGTAGTTAGCATGAAATAAAGCACAATGATAACTATTGAACTAGGTTAATACAATAAGAGAAACTATTGCAAAATATGACCTATCCTTAAATGAAGGGGTAAAGTAAGCATAGGTATACAATATGATGTTTGTAAATGATTAGGGTATGGTGTTATGACATAATTGTCTTTACATTCCTAGCACTTTATTCTTATAAATATCTATATATTTGCCTTAAAATGACATATGTATGCTACTATAAGTTAAGAATGTAACTTGTAGGTATTAGCAATGAATTGGTTTTAAATTAATCATACTAAACTTATAACGTCAAAAGTACACATAAGAAATCTATTTTATGTTGCATGCATATGATTTGTAAGTATATATATATATGTGTGTGTGTGTGTGTGTGTGTGTGTGTGTGTGTGTGTGTGTGTGTGTGTGTGTGTGTGTGTGTGTGTCTGTGCATAACGGCCTAACCCACCTAGTTAGTATTGTGTGCTTTGGTCCGATTTGTCTGGTCACCTCAAGGCTTTGTCCTTTAGGCCTAACTTCCTCGGCACCCAATGTAATGCCCCCTGCCCGTTCTTGAAGGAAACAGACAAAGTGTGCTACTTCCTATTGGTCACCCATCCTTAAATTACCCCAAGGTGCATTCATTTAACATTTATGACTTCTTTCATATTACTATCATATCTTGTTGTATTAGTGGTTATTATGGTACAACCTTTTAATATTGCCTATTTTAGTATGATAAAATGGCATTTTGCATCCGTTATCCATTTTATAGAAAATTGGGTAGCAAAACGGCTACTCGGGTGAAAAACCAAAAATTTTTCCTACATAAAAAGCACTTCTATAACTATTATCCATACATATCACAACTCCTAAACCCTTCTGGTCCCCTAAGTCACATCACAACACTGCCAACAGTATTAACACAGGATCTCAAACCCACAACACATAAGCAAATAATATTGTCATGTAATATAAGCTATACAAAATCATACATAAACTATCAATTAAAGTTGTTTAAGTAGTCATTCTTACATGTTTACCCTATTCATCATATAGGACCATGTTTCCTATACATCCACACACATATACATGAGTGCCACTATACAATCTCCTAAAAAGTACAAAAAGGTTACCCCAAAAGAGTAAACAACTATATTGCTCATGGTGAGGCTAGTAGCTAGTCACTTTTACAATCTGCACATCAGAACATCGACACGCCGAGTATACACTTAATGGTGGAATTGATATAACAAATGCATGTCATGTATTTACAAATACCTCAATGACATAAATTATAACCAACCACAAGTAATGAAATCATGCAAATCATATTATCAGGTTTATTAGCTAGCTTCTACCCATTTCAATATCTTGTTATGCAAGTAACTAGTTTTCCCATAATAGATAGATAACACTTTAAAACACCAGATAGTGGGATCCATATTATGTAGTGGCCCATATTTTAGGCCTTAGTAGCTGCACCTACCTTGTTTAATAGCAGGGATCAGCTCCGTAGAACCTCCCAATACCAGACTAGTAGATAGTAGGGATCAATCCGTAGACTCCCAATATTTGTAAAGGGGATAGTAGGGTTTAGCCCTGTGGGACCTCCTAATATCCCAAATCATTATGTCTAACATAGCACTAGTGGATAGCAAGTATTAACCTTATAGGACCTCCTAATATCCACAATTCATTAGATAGGTAGTAAGGAATAGCCTCGAAGGACCTCCTAATACCCAAGTGTGCAGGGCTCAATATCAAAACCTCAGCAGCTGCACCCACCATAAACATCAGACAATAGTGGCCTTGAAGGAACCAAACTACCTAGTAGCTGCTAACTCTCTAGTTAACTGGTCAACCCATTTAGTCAGTGTCTGACTAATGGGCATAACTACTAATTAATCCTTATTACTTAGTTACAAGTCATCTTTTAAGTGTCACAACATTGCTAGAGTCCCACAATTACAATAAGGGTGCACTTATGCACCTTTCCCAACTATGAGTCATTTTTCGCAAAAGCACTATTCATATAGTCAATTTCTCCGATGTTACTATTCATTTAGTCATTTTTGTGGTAGTCACTATTCATATGGTCATTTTCTTTCTACCATTATTTGCATGGCATTATGTGTACCAATCTTAATCTTCTCATCCTCTACCTATTATCACCCATATGATCACTAACTTATCCATGTTCAATTATGCCATTCCTTCCACATTTTTACTAACCACTTTTCATGACATTTCATGTAACAACTTTACACCTCATTTTAGGCCATAACTAATTGATTCCTTAATTTTCACATGCCATGTCTTGTATTCATTTTTCCATGCCAATTTTCACGCCAAACACATGCTAATGCCATACCTTACATGTTATTCCCATGCACACATGCATAATACATATATACACCTATTTCAGCTATTCCCACTACACATAATTCCACTCATTTTCTCTCACCTAAATCATGTATACACCATTATTTTCATGCCTTGAACACAATCATACCATTAATTTCTAGCAATTCCATACTAAACACTCACTTTTATGAATTCCATACACACTCACACATAAACACAAGCAAAATCATATGGCATTCATAATTTACATCAATTCCACATACCTGGGGGTGTGAAAACACCTTTTTTCCACCGCTTTAATGCTTGGTTTGAGCTCTCTCCTCCACTCTCTCTCTTTAACCTAACAAACACAATTTTCACTTAGAAAATTCTCCAAAAATTCTAAAAAGCTCCAATTAAAAATCTAAAAATATAGATTTCCTTAGAATCACCTAAGCTACCTAGAACAAAAATAAAAATTAGAAAAACTGCCCTTACACAAGGGTTAGGCTCTATTCACACCAAGTGAATATCTCTCTTTTTATGCAAGTTTTTGCCAATCTTCTACTTGGATTAGCTTTTAAAGGTTATAGAGGGTTTAGGGCATATGATTTTGGTGAGAAATGGTGGTGTGTTAGAGAAGAGAGAAAGAAAAAATAGAGGAAGAGTGGGAAGAGAATGGCATCAACTTTTAGGGGTTTTTTTTAGTAAAGATGATGGCTTTTATACATGTGTAAAGCCTTTTATATGGGCAAGGTGGATGGCTCAAATCATGACATGTGGCGATCTAATGGTCCGTATTCACCTGATTTCTTTTTAAACTTTAGAAATTCATTTTAATTTTTTTAAACCTCTAAAAATACACATTTTAGTTTTAAAAATCCTCGATTAGGCCCATTAAGAGGCCTATAAAATTTCAAGCCAAAATTCCAAAGACAATCCTAATTACTATTCACACGTAAAAAGAAGAAATTTTAAATAAATATCAAATGATCTTAGAAAATTAAAATTCCTTCACCAACATGTAAATTGGAATTTTTGAGATTTAGGATATGGTATTTTGTGGTTCTTCTAAGCACACCCTGGAGCTGTCCCAACATAACATTGTTTTATGACACTATTCATTAATTCTTAACCCAAAATGGTTTATTAGTTCTGCTAAAAATTTAAATTATTTCATTTTGTCCATTTTTTGGCCTATCAAAGTTTTATGACCAATACACCCCTTTCTGGCCTTACTGAGGTGCCCCTACTTATAAGGAGCACTATTCATACCTCGGAGGTACTGGTCATGAACCTTTAACTTGCGGGCGTTACAATTCTTCCCCTCTTAAGGAATTTCATCCTCAAAATTAACTATTATGAAAAGATATAGGTATTGTGCCTTTATTTGTTCTTTGCTCTCTTAGGTGGCTTTTGTCATCTTATGATGTCTCTATAGAACCTTCTCTAAAGGGATAGACTTATTTCTCAGCTGCTTTACTTTTATAGCTAGGATCTATACTGATTCCTCCACGTATGTTAAATATAGCTATATTTTTATCTCCTCTATTGATATCACATGGGAGTGGTCTAATCTATATCACCTTAATATAGAGACATGGAAAACATCATAGATCTATTGCAGCTTAGATGGTAATGCCAACTTGTATGCTAATGGTCTTACTCAGTTAGTGATCTCATAAGGACCAATAAATCTGGGGTTAAGTTTACACTTCTTGCCAAATTTGAGCATCCTCTTCTGTGGCGACACCTTTAAGAATACCCTTTCATTGACTTCATATTCCATATCCCTCCATTTCAAATATGCATATGACTTCTATTGATCAATAATAGCTTTCAAGCTATCTCTTCTGGTTTTGACTTTATCCTCTGCATCTCGAATCAAATATAATCCCATGTGTTTTCCTTCTCCTATTTCACTCCAACAAAGGGGAGTTCTACACCTTTTACAATATAATGCTTCATAAGGTGCCATTCCTAAGTTGGCCTAGTGGCTATTATTGTACGCAAATTTAGCCAATTATTGACCCCAAATGCCTCTAAACTCTAATGTGTAACTATGTAACATATCTTTGAAGATTTTTATCACCTATTTAGATTGTCCATTTGTTTGAGGGTGAAATGCAGTACTATATGTTAGTCAAGTACCTAAGACTTCATGTAGCTTCTTCCAAAACCTGGAATTAAATCAGGGGTCTCAATATGAGATAATAGCTATGAGCACTCCATGTAGTCATACGATCTCATTGATGTAAAGCTACACCAACTTATCCAAAGTGTAATCCATCTTAACCAAAATAAAGTGGGCTATCTTTGTCAATCTATCTACTCTCACCCATACAACATCACATTTAGTCCTCATCATCGGTAACCTTATCACAAAATCTATAATGAGATTTTCACATTTTCATTATGGAATTGTTATAGGATGTAGCAATCCAAAAGGAACTTAGTGCTTTGCCTTCACTTATTGACAAAGTTAAATATTGAGCTACATATTCTGCTATGTTTTGCTTCATTCCTAGCCACCAATAGTGGGGTTTCAAGTCAAGGTACATCATCATGCTTCCCAGGTGTATGGGATATGGAGCTTTGTAAGCTTCCTTCAAAATTTGTGTTCTTAGCTCATTTACTTCTAGAACACATAGCCTACCTTGATAATATAGAACTTCAATAGCTCCCAATTCAAACCTAGTAGTCTTCCCCTTTTTGGCTTTACTCATGGTATGCATTAATTGATTATCTCTCATTTGAGCCTCCTTTATCTACTACTTGAAATTAGGTTTCTCTTGTAGTTTAACCAAAATGG
Source organism: Hura crepitans (assembly GCA_948208565.1). Classification (NCBI taxonomy): domain Eukaryota; kingdom Viridiplantae; phylum Streptophyta; class Magnoliopsida; order Malpighiales; family Euphorbiaceae; genus Hura; species Hura crepitans. The sequence goes on from CANXYI012095494.1 coordinate 14,597, forward strand.
CATCCTCTTATATGTATGCTACTTTGGCATGTATGGTTCTTAAGAAAGCAAAAAACTTCAGACTTAAAGTGTTCGTAGCTACATTCGCCTTTCTTAGATGGTAATAAATCACACAATCATAATCTTTTATCAATTCCATCCATTGCAATTGCCTAATGTTCAATTCTTTCTATGTGGGAAAGTATTTCAAGCTTTTGTGGTCCGTGTAGATATAACATTTTTCTCCATACAAGTAGTGTCTCCATATCTTCAATACAAACATAATAACTGCCAAATCTAAGTTGTGTGTAGGGCAGTTCCTCTTATAAGGCTTTAACTGTATAGATGCATATGCAATCACTTTGCTTTCTTGCATCAAGACATAACCAAGCCCGTTGTGCGAAGTATCACTATATATGATGAACTCATTTCCTTGTTCAGGTTAAGTAAGGATTGGAGCTTCTGTTAACATAGTTTTCAACCTATCAAAACTAGCTTGGCATTTATTATCGCATTCAAACATCACTTCTTTCCTCAACAGTCAAGTTAATAGGGCTATAATCATGGAAAAGCCTTTAACAATTCTCTGGTAATACCCAACTAATCCTAGGAAACTTCGAATCTCCGTCACATTCTTAGGAGGATTCCATTCTAACACTGCTTTCACTTTTCTTGGATCCACTCTAATACCTACAGCTAAGATAATATGGCCCAAAAAGGTAACTTTCTTCAACCAGAACTCACATTTACTCATCTTAGCATACAACTACTTCTCTCTTAATATCTATAAAATAATTCTAAGGTGCTGCTTATGTTCCTCCCAACTCTTGGAATACACCAAGATGTCATCTATGAATACCACAATGAACTAGTCCAAATAAGGCTTGAACATTCGAGTAATAAAATCCATAAAGGCTACTAGGGCATTCATGAGCCCAAATGGTATCACTAAGAACTCATAATGCCCATACTAGATTCTAAAAGCTATTTTAGGGATGTCAACTTCCTTAATCCATAATGGTGGTACCTCGATCTCAAGTCAATCTTTGAAATGGCACTAACACCTCATAGCTGGTCAAAAAGGTTATCAATCCTAGGCAATGGGTATTTATTCTTGACTATTACTTTAATCAAATAACTATAATCGATGCTTAACATGAGCGACTCATCTTTCTTTTTCACAAATAGTATAGGTGCTCCCTAAGGTGAGTTACTAGGTCTAATAAAGCCCTTGTCTAGTGAATCCTGCAACTACACCTTTAATTCCTTTAACTCTGCAAGTGCCATCCTGTATGGAGTGATAGATACTAGGGTAGTGCTAAGGTATACATTAATCTCAAAATATAATTCTCAATGTAGTGGTAATCCAGGCAATTCTTTAAGAAATACATCGGGGAATTCTGTTACCATAGGTATCTGATTAGGACTAGACATTGCATTACTATTGTCCATTACATGATATAAGTATGCCTCACATCCCTTTTAGATAAGTGATATTGCTTTAATAGCTAAAATCATGTTAGAGAAGAAATTTTTGCTACCCATAATAGTCACCTCATATCCCTCCTCCCTTCAAAGACTAAGTTTCTTACTCTCACAATCAATCACTGCACGATGCTCTGTTAACTAATCCATACCCAATATAACATCAAATTCATCAAATGGGAGTTCAATAAGGTCCATAGGGAATACTTGGTCTTGTATCATCAAAGGATAATGCCTATAGACCATGTTTACCATCACACTCTACCAGATTAGTTTACTAATCTAGATGTCTAAGTCTATAGGTTTTAGTTTTAACACTCTATCTTAGGCTTATGTGGTGCAAATATAAGAGTGTGTTAAACCTAAATCTATCAAAGCTAATATAGGTGCATCAAATAAAAAGAAAGTACCAGCAATCACATCGGGAGCCTCTGCCTCCTTATGGGCTTGAATATCATATTGGCGTGCCAAGGCTCTGGCCTCATATTTACTATTTTGGTTGCTACTTGACTGCTCATGTCTACTTTGTCTTGACCCTCTACTAGGTGCTACTGCTACTACTAATGCCTCAATCTGTGTAGCCTCGGGTTGTCTCTATGGACACTCCCACTAAAAATGATCTCTAGCTCCATAGGTGAAGCATTCTCCCTACCTGGTCTACCAGCACTGGCCCCAATGCCTCCTATTGCATGTCCCACACATGGAATGTGCTCTTTTGGCTATGGAGATAGGGGAATTAGAAGCTTATGGCATGGGTCGAGGCCTAAGTGGAAAAGCCTAACTTGACCTCTAAGGCTGAGACTACCTCTAAGACTATTGTCTAGGCTATCTCTAACACTATTATCTAGAATAAAACTCCCTCTACCTCTTACCTGCTCCTAGAGCTGAACTAGTCTGACTAACTATAAAGGGTCTCTTTTTTTAGAACAACTCCCTCTTCTCTTATAGCATTTCCTCTATATCACAAGCTACTGCTACCAGTGTAGAGAAGTCTCTAATATTTGTTATGGAAATATGCATTCATAACTCAACATTAAGGCCCTTTTTAAACCTCTTATACTTCTCTTCATCATTAGGTAAAAACTCCAAAGCATACCTACTTAGACAAGCGAAGTCCTTCTCATATTCTAACACTGATCTTTGCCCTTGCTTTAGGTCTAGGAATTCCGACCTCCTTTTGTCTTTGTAGGACTCAGGAATATACCTTTTATAAAACTACTTTAAGAAGTAATCCTATGTAATCTCAGCTAGTGTCTTTCTCCTTTTTGTTGTATCCCACTAGTGAATGGCTCTTCTTGGAGAAGGGAGGTAGCACATTTCAGGCTTTCTTCCTCAGTGTATTCTATTTGCTCCAAATTTTAGAGGGATTATTCTAGCCAATACTTAGCCCTCACAGCATCATCTTCTCTCATCCCTAAGAAGTCCACAACTCCTATTTTCTTTAACCTTTCTAAATAAGTCTTTTGTATAGCCAATAGTAGTGGTGGTAGAGGTAGTGTTAGAGCTTATGGAGGTGGTGCAATAATATTTCTCAACAATTCCACAATCTGATGCAGTAAAACTGGTACAGCTTAGCCCTGAGGCTATGTCTAAGGTGAGGGCTAGCATGTAGCATCACTTAGCTCAGGTGTGGTTGCACTCACTTTTGGTCTATGGGTAGTAGTGGGAGTATGGCTAGCCACTTCTTTTCCTCGATCTAGCAGTGTCTGTTCACTCATCTTATATCACAACAAAGAGAACATTGTATTAGCCTCATGCAATATAGCTTTATCATAACACAGACTCCTAGACCTTGGCACTCATGTAAACTATGACTAAGAATGCCTAAACCCACTCTAATACCACTAAATGTAATACCCCTTGCCTGATCCCAAAGGAAATAGACAAAGCGTGCTACTTCCTATAGGTCACCCATCCTTAAATTACCCCAAGGTGCATCTGTTTAACAGTTATGACTTCTTTTATATTACTACTTTGTCTTGATATATTAGTGGTTATTACTTTACAACCTTTTAATACTGCCTATTTTAGTATGATAAAATGCCATTTTACATCCGTTATCCATTTTACAGAAAATTGGGTAGCATAATAGCTACCCTAGTGAAAAATCAAAAATTTTTCTTGCATAAAAAGCACTTTTATAACTGTTATCCACATATATCACAACTCCTAAACCCTTTTAGTCCCCCAAGTTATATCACAACATAGCCAACAGTATCAACACAAGGTCTCAAACCCACAACACATAAGCAACTAATAATGTCATGTAATATAAACTATATAGAATCATACATATATTATTAGTTAAAGTTGTTTAAGCAGTCATTCTTACATGTTTACCTTATACATCATATAGGACCATGTTTCCTATACATCAACATACATATACATGAGTGTCACTATACAATCTCCCAAAAATTATGGAAAGGTTACCCCAAAAGAGTAAACAACTATACTGCTTATGGTGAAGCTAGCAATTAATCACTTCTACTATTTGTGCATCTGAACATCGACAAGCTGAGTATACACTTAATGGTGGAATTGATAAAACAAATGCATGTCATGTATATACACATACCTTAATGACATGAAGTACATCCAAGCACAAGTAATGAAATCATCTATATCATATTATCAAGTTTATTAGCTAGGTTCTACCCATTTCATTATCTTGTTATACAAGTAACTAGTTTTATTAGGCATCTTATTATACATCCCATTAATCATTTTATTATTTAGGCCTATAACAGAAAGACAACATTTTAAGACACCGGATAGCAAGATCTATACTATGTAGTGACCCATATTTTAGCCCTTGGTAGTTGCATTTACATGCTCTGATAATAGGAATTAGCTCCGTAGAACCTTCCAATACCAAACTGGTAGATAACATGGATCAATCCAGAGACCTCCCAATATCTACATAGGGGATAGTAGGGGTTAGCCCCGTAGGACTTCCCAATATCCCAAATCATCATGTCCAACATAGCACTAGTGGATAGCAAGAATCAGCCCTATAGGACCTCCTAATATATATAATCTATCCAATAGGTAATAGGGATCAACCCTGAAAGACCTTCTAATACCCGAGTGTGTAGGGCTCAAGATCAAAACCTCGATGGCTGCACCCGCCATATCTATCAAACAACAATGGCCTTAAAGGAACCAAACTGCCTAGCAGTTTGACCGATCAACCCATCCTGTGGGTGTCTAACCGATAGGCCTAACTACTGATTAATCATTATTACTTAGTTACCAGTCATCTTTTCAGTGTCACAACATTGCTAAAGTCCCACAATTACAATAAGGGTGCACTTATACACCTTTCCTAGTTACGGGTTATTTTTCGTAGAAACATTATTCGTATGGTCAATTTCTCTAATGTTACTACATATTTGGTCATTTTTATAGTAGTCATTATTCATATGGTCATTTTCTTTCTACCGTGATTTGCATGCCATTACATGCACCAATCTTAATCTTTTTATCCTCTACCCATTATCACCCATATGATCACTAACTTATCCATGTTCAATTATGTCATTCCTTCCACATTTTTAATAACCATTTTTCATGCCATTTCATGTCACAACTTTACATGTCATTTTGGGTCATAACTTATTTATTCCTTAATTTTCTCAAGCCATGCCTTGCATTCATTTTTCCATGCCTATTTTCATGCAAATCACATGCTAATGCCATACATTACATGCCCATTCCTGTGCACATATGCCATGACACATACATATACCTATTTTGCCCATTCCCACTATACACACTTCCACTTAATTTCTCTCACCCAAAATCATGTATACACCATTATTTTCATGTCTTGAACACAATCATACCATTAATTTCTAGCAATTCCATACTAAACACTCACTTTCATGAATTCCATACACACTCACAAATGCACACACATGCAAAATCATATGGCATGCATAATTTACATTAATTCCACATACCTAAGGTGTGAGAACACCCTTTTTCCACCACTTTAATTCTTAGTTTGAGCTCCCTTCTCCACTCTCTCTCTTTGAGCTAACATACATAATTTTCACTTAAAAAATTCTCTAAAAATTCTATAAAGCTTCAATTAAAAATCTAAAAACATAGGTTTCCTTAGAATCACTTAAGCTACCTAGAACATAAATAAAAATTAGAAAAACTACACTTTTACACAAGGATTAGGCAGTATTCACCCTAAGTGAATATCTCTCTTTTTAGGCAAGTTTTTGCCAATGTTCCCCTTGGATTAGCTTTTAAAGGTCATGGAGGGTCTAAGGCATATTAGTTTCTTAAGAAATGGTGGTGTGTGGGAGGGGAGAGAAAGAAAAAATGGAAGAAGCGTGGGAGGAGAATGACATAAGCTTTTAAGGGTTTTTTTTAGTGCAGATGTTGGCTTTTATACATATGACTCCCTCACATGTGTAAAGCCTTTTATATAGGTAAGGTGGATGGCTTGGATCATGACACGTGGTGATCTAACGCTCTGTATTCATCCAATTTCTTTCAAAAATTCATTTAATTTCTATAGACCCCTAAAAATACTTATTTTAGTTTTAAAAATCCTTGATTAGTCCTACTAAGAGGCCTGTAAAATTTCAAGCCCAAACTCCATCGACAACCTTTGTTACTATTCACATGTAAATATAAGAAATTCCAAATAAACATAAGATGATCTCAAAAAATTAAAATTCCTTCACTAACATGTAAATTGAAATTTTTTAGTTTCAGGGTATAGTTGGGTACTTATGTAAGAATCTTTGTTCTGTAAGATATAATCTCTTTATACTAGAATTTTAGATTGTGTAATTTTGAACCTTACATATATGGTATGCGTGTAATAAATTGTAAAATGTAAATCTAAATAAGATATGGAGTGATTATGTTGAATGTATGATGATAATGAGATTACAATATAGAATGTCATTTAAGTTTGTGAATGATGATTTGATAATGGATCTAGAGGATTCGGAGATATGTATTGGATGTGAAATGATTATAAAAGTGTTTTTATACAGGTTTTAAAATTTTGGTTTTCACTCCGAGTAACCGTTATGCTACTAGATTTTAGCTACTTTAAGTAAAGATATGGTTAAGGTTAACACGGATCTTGTGACATCTCTTGTTCAAGTCTTGAATTAGATTAGATAAGAGGGCATAATAGTAGATCTCTTTTTGATTATCAAGAACAAAAATCTCATTAATATTAAAAGCAGAAAAATATAAAACATTATTCTTTTAAATTGAGCAACATTTGCTCTTATTAATGGAAATATCAAAATCTAGTTCAACAAGACAAGATAAAGAAATAATATTCTTGTTCATAGAAGGAACATAATAATAATTATTAAGTTCTAATACTAATCTCGAAGGCAAATCTAAGTAATATATCCCTAAAGCTAGTGCAATAACACTAGCTTTATTTGCTACACGTAGGTTCGCATCACCCTTGTTCAGCCTCTTACTACTCTTTAATCCCTTGAAATCATAAACCAAATGAGAACCACATTTGGTATCCAACACCTATGTGTGATTATCAATAGTAGTATTAGTATTAATCTTAATAATATTAATACCTGAAGTAGATCCATCTTTATGCTTCTTCTTCTCGTGAGACTCAATGTAGGCCTTACAATTCCTCTTCTAATAACCAGCTTTACCATAGTGGAAGCTAGATGCCTTAGGGCCAATCTCATTACCAATAGCTATGGGCTATTTGCCTTTGCCTTTCTTTACCCCACCTTGGGCCTTGGTTGTATCCTTTTTATCTTCTTCTACTTTTTACCCTTGGAAGTATAAGAATTTATTGGTTTTTCTCCATCATACACAGTAGAAAAATTAAAATTTTGAGAGAAACCAACAATGATAATGGACCCAGATAATTTAAAATTCATCTTAAACATTAAATCTAGCAACGTTTCATGATTTATCATAAATGATGATAGTAGATTTCTTTCATGAGCTTTTCACATTAGGTTGTTGCAAACCACAGTGATCCTCTTTAAGGAACACCTCTAAGGTAATCCACATAAGAAGTTTTCAAAAGAGATCAACTTGTAATTTTAGGTGCTAGTAGGAATTACAAGTGGATGATAGAAAAAGAAGAAAATATGTGTTTTATTATTCTATGCAAAAATTCTGTAACAGAATGTATACTAATGGTTGCTACTACAATAAGCCTTATTTATATCATAGTTAAACCTTATTTAGGTTAGATATTAACACTTAAAATTTGCCCTAAGTCTGACAAGAATGGACCCATCAATTGGGCCCTTTTCTGTCCTATGTGCATAAGCCTTTTAATGGGCTTATATGCAATCTGCTTTGGCCCTACTTTCATTAATCCTATATGGCACTCCTAGGCTCTATTTTGGATTAATAATTACTCTAATATAAAGCCTTTTAAACCCGTCTAAAATCTCATAAAAAATTAGATACAAGAACACTTAAACATTATAGTCAACAAGGCCTAAGTCTAAAAACCTTGATTTTCCAAAAACCCTGATTTTTTGGACTTTTCATTTGCTAGTGGGCCCTAAGCCCATTTGCTCATTTCTTATTTTTAATTCATATTTCAATGATATCTCATATCATTAGAACATTCATTCTCATTGAATCTTCCTTAAACTCTTTTTATGTGTGTGACCCTATGGGTTTCCAAAATAGCTTGGCAGTACATAGTGAACTAAAGTCCTAGTCCAATTGGGACTCTATAGATTCAATCTT
>CANXYI012095533.1:0-17404 GCA_948208565.1 Hura crepitans
TACTTGGGAGCTAAAGAAGCATATGAGAGTTCAGTATTCTCATTTATCTACTTTAGGTAATTTTGAGGATAAAATTTTCTTAAGAGGTGAAGAAATGTAATGCCCATGTCATGAGACTTCGTGAATTGTGCCATTGGGTTCAAAATGTGTGCTCGGGATGCTAAGTCACTTACACATAAATCAAGGTAGTGACACTGGTCATGAGAGTTCAAAGGGCTCTAATTTGATGAAAAAGGAAAAATTTTTAAATTTAGTAGAACCAATAATTCATTTCAGACTATAAGCTACCCCTTAGTGCAATAAAAATTTTATGAGATGGGAATGAACTGAGATGAGCCCTAAGGAACTCAAAAATAGCAGACCCAGAAGCTTAAAAATTCCACTGAGTCCATTGGTGCAAGAATTTTTGGATTCCAAGGTCGTTGGGAAATTCTCGTAATTTTTGAGGTTAGCATGCAAATTCGGGTAGTCTAAAAATTGCCCTATCGGTAGAATTTGGTCATGAAAATTTAGGAGCATGTAGAGGCAATTAAAATATAAATTTTAAATCAAACAGTGTAATTTTTTGAGGTTTGTGTGAATTTTGCTAAATTTTTGAATTTGCCAAAAAATCGAGACTTTTGGGATGGCTTGAGTGGTTATGGGACCCATCAACACTTTGGCAGCTAGCCTAAGGGCCATGCCAAGTGGCAAAGCTAATTGGCAAGTGGATAATTCCACTTAAACAAAAGAAGTTAAACTTCTCCCCTGCTATCCAGGCAGTGACACCATAACAGCCTGGAGGGAGAGTTTCATCTTCTTCCTTCAACCATTTCTAGAATTTCTAGGTTCCTAAATTCAAGTTGGCATGCTATGGAAGTCCTTAGAGAAGAATCATAGCCAAAGGAATCTTTAGCTATAAATTAAAATTCATGGAAGTTTACAAGATAGAAGCTGTCTAGTAAGCAGCCAAGGTGAGTTCTCTTAGAGTTTTCTTGAGTTTTTCTTAGTTTTCCTTGCTATAAGTTGGTTGTTTAAGAGACCTAACATATAGGATGATGTGTGTGTATGATGTTTGAGTGAAATGGGAATAAGGGATGGCCTTACTGGAGTAGAGAAAGCTTATGTGAGGGTTATAATGAAGGTGTGGTAGCCTTGAAATTATGGCAATTTCATCTCCAAATGAGTGAGGTAAGTGAAGTCATCCATTCACATTATGCCCTTAACTTTTAATAGCTTTTCTCTTGGTTTGTGAATGGATTAAGTATGTAAACTAGCTTAAAAAGGTGGTTGAATTGAGGTATGGTAGTATATAGTTTAATGGAAGGTGAATTACATGGTTAATTGATAAGAAGAGGTGAGATTGGTGCCAATTTCATAGTTGGTCGAGAGGTGTCTATGATGTTTATTATATGTTAATGATGCTTAATGTGTGTGTTATGGTGTTTGGGGTATGAATTATGGTTTTGGGTGCTATTAATAAATGGAAATACTTGTTAATTGATGGAAAAGTGCATGTTTAGTATGACAAGTTTGTGTATATGAGAGTTTAGGCAAGGCTTGTAAGTGTGAATGGTTGATGTAGTTGCTCTAATTAGTTTTTAGGGTTGACAATGTATGTATATTCACTCTATCATATATGAATTCATGATATGGCATGTAATAAGTGCGATTAATGCATGGTAGCATGAAAAACTATCTATTAACGAGACATACCATGGGCTTAGACTACTTAAAATTGCTTGAATATATTGATATGTGTGTGTACATTGTGATGAATGTTAGGCATAGGAATGATAATGTCTCTAGTTTAGTTGGCATGGCATGGAATAAAGTAACAAGCATAGCTTAAGATGACATAAAGGGAAATCAAGGGAAAAAGCATGAAAAAGGTTATACTCTATATACAATGTTGTGTGTATTAAATTATGATCATGGAAGCATGAATGATTAATTATTAATGGCATGAATGAAACTTATGTATACTCTAAAATTGCATGAAATTTAGTCATAAAGTAATATGGAACCTAGCTTGAAACTAACTTTAAAATTGACTTGCAAATAACTATAAAAAGTGGCTTGTAATTTTTACCTTTAAGGGCTATGGTTGGTGAGTGCACAATATGCTTATTTTATGTGCCTAAAATGGCTAGTATAAGGTAATCTTTTGTAGTGGCACTTATACCTATTTTTGGCCTTATAAATGGCCTATCATTTTTTATAGGGCCTATAAACTTGATGTACATAATGTTAAAAACTGGACTGAAAAATAAGGTGAAATGGACTTGAAAAGCTTAGTAAAACTTGTCTGAAATGACCTCTAACTATCTTAAATAACCATTACCTGAAACTATAAATTTTCTAGATAGTAAATGGCCTAGAATTATGATATACTTATGGAATTATAGCTAGCATAATATATGTGATTTATTGGCAATTATACCCTTGAATGTATTTTCAAATAATTTTACTCGGTACACCCAATTTGTGGCCATACCAGATCGAGCTAGATTCTAACTATGTAGTAAAAATTATAACTATCTATTTTTGAGTTTAAAATGTTATAAAAAAATTAATCAATAAAGAAATATACATAGATTGAGACTAAATAGCCCATTGATAGACACTTACTAGATGGCTTGACTAGTTAACTAAAGGGTTTTTGCAGTTGCTATCCTATATGAATTTTACACAGGGCTGGTACAATAATCTAAGTCCATTTTAAACCACTGTACTAGTCGGACAATTAGATTAGACTATGACATTCACTTGATTTATATCTTGCTTGCTAGTGCAGTGGCATAGGTCTTAAAGGGCCACTGCACTAGTCGGACAAATAGACCAGTCTGCTATGCAGACTAGTTTATGACATCTTAATCTTTAAATAAGGCCAGTACAGTAGCCAAGGTCCTAGAGGATTATTGTATTAGCTGTTAGACATGCTAGTCATCTAGGTAGATCAGATCTTATTAATTACACCTTAGGTTCCAACATGTGATCAAGCCGGTACAGCAGTGTAGGTCCATTTTATACCACTACACTAGTTTATTTTCCCTTTAGATCTAGTGTCTGTCAGGGTTATCTCTAGAGAATAGCCAACTAAAGCAATTAAATATGATTGACAAAATTTACATATGGCTATAAAATACAATACAGGGGCATTTTAGTAATTTTCCCACTAAAACTACTTTAATGACTTAATTTTTAAAGATTATGCCTGTAATAGATAATAATGATCCTAAAACATATTTTCTATGAATTATAGTGATTAGCTGGATAAATTACAAATAGAAACACCTTAAGGGTAAAATGGTAATTTTTGAATGTTAGTTTCCTAAATTGAACTAGGATATTAGAACAAGATAAGAATAGGTATATAATGCAAGGATAAATTGTTGGACATGTTTTAAATGTTTGAATTCACCATTGAGTATTTTTATACTTAGCATACCTATTTTGGTGTGTAGGCACTAAGACCAAAGATATCACCTCATAAACTATGTAGGAGAGTTCAGAGGTTATTTCTAAGAAGGTTGATCATGTATAGGTGTATAGCTTTTGCACTCTATGTACTTAGGTGGATGTGAAGTATATAAGGGACACAGATTTATATTTGTATTTATATAGATAAGCTATATTGTAATTAAGTAATGGTTAATCCTTATTGTGTATATATGCTTTATGTGATTATTTTGTGAGCATGAGGCTCTATATGTTTTCTTTGTTGTGGCTTAAGGCCTGTGGTTGTGCTGTGGTAGATGTTGATCATAGGATGATATTTGGGGGACCATAAGGGACTAGGAGATGTGATTACTTGTTACAGAAGTGTTTCACAGGTTTAAAAATTTTAGGATAGTGACATGGGCAGCCGTTATGGTATAAAATTTTTAGGAAATACCTGACTATATTGAAATCATTTTGTAATAGCCTGAATATGATAAAATGAACTTGAATGGACTATAGAAACAAATAGGACTGAGTTCGGAGTTAGATAAAATTGTTTAGTACAGTATAAGTAAAAGTTAAATGAATAATCATGGGAGTAGTTAGGCTGGGTGACCAAGTGGCAAGTGTACTGCTTATTAGGTTCCTTTAGGAGTATAGTAGGGGGTGTCATAGAAATAATAGTCACCAGTACCCCAAGAAGTATAACTATTTCATCCACGTACATTCTAGCCAGCTTTTCTAGAGAATACTCCATTTTGACTAGAATAAAGTGAGCTATTTTTGTCAGTCTATCAACAATCACCCATGCAGCATCACATTTACCTCTGGTCAAAGGTAAAGCAATCATAAAATCCATTATCAGCTTCTCCCACTTCCATTCTGGTATTGCTATAAGATCTAGCAATCCAAAAGGATCCTAATGCTCAGCTTTTAATTGCTAACAAGTCAGACATCTTACCACATCTCTTTTCATACATGGCCACCAATAATGAGATCTCAAATTTAGATACATCTTTATGCTTCTAAGATGTATAGAATAAGGAGCTTCATGTGCCTCCTTTAGTGTCTGTAACCTTAAGTCATCTGTATTAGGCACATATAACCTATTCTGATAATACAAATATTTATCTTCTATCATTTCAAACCCTATGGCCTTCCCCTCTTTAACTTTACTTACCATCTAAACCAACAGCTCATCTTTCATTTGTGTCTCCTTAATCTACTATTGAAAATTAGGATTCACCTGTAACTTAGCTAGAATATCATTTTCTAGTGTATACTGCAGTTTGGCATTAACAGCTTTTTGAGTTACCTTGAATTTTTTACTCAAAGCATCTGCTACTACATTCATTTTGCTCAGGTGATTGTCAATCAAATTGTTATAATCTTTTATTAGTTCTAACCACCTTTTTTTTGTCTCAAATTCAATTCCTTCTAAGTAAGGAGGTATTTCAAACTTTTAAAATCTGTATAAATATAACATTTTTCACCATACAGATAGTGCCTCTATATTTTCATAGCAAATATAATAGCAACTAGCTCCAAGTCATGAGAAGGATAGTTTCTTTTATATGGCTTTAACTATCTTAAAGCATAGGCTACTACTTTTTAATCCTACATTAACACACATCCTAAACAATTCAGTGAAGCATCACTACAAACTGTAAAATCATTACCCTATTCAAGTTGAATTAGGATAGGAGCTTCTATGAACATCTTCTTTAATTTCTCAAAACGTTCTTGACATTTATCATCCCATTCAAATTTCACATTCTTTTTTATCAATATGGTCAAAGTTGTATCAATGATTGAAAGCCCTTTTCACAAATCTCCTGTAATACCCTGCTAATCCTAAAAAACTTCTTCTTTCTATCACATTCCTCAATGGTTCCCATTCTAATACTGCCTTCACTTTACTAGGGTCAACTCTAATCCCTTCTGCTAAAATTATATTTCCCAAAAAAGCCACTTCATCTAACAACAATTCATAGTTACTCAGATTAAAATACAATTATTTCTCTCATAGAGTCTGTAATAGAACCTTGAGATGTTATTCATGCTCTTCCTTCATTCTAGAATACACTAGAAAATCATCTATGAACACCATAACAAACTGGTCTAGATAAGGTTGAAAATTCATATTCATCAGGTCCATAGAGGCTGTTAGAGCATTAATAAGCCCAAATGGCATCACCAAAAATTCATAGTGCCCGTACCAGGTTCTAAAGGCAGTTTTAGCAATATTAGCCTCTCTAATTCTCAATTGGTGATATATAGATCCCATATCAATTTTTGAAAACACACCTGTACCTCTCAACTAATAAAAAGGTCATTTATTCTGGACAAAGGATATTTACTTTTCACAATCACCCTGTTTAGTTGTCTGTAATCGATACACAGTCAGAGCAACCTATTTTTCTTTTTTACAAATAGCCCAGGTGCTCCCTAAAGAGATGCACTAGGCCTGATAAAACTTTTGTCTAGCAGATCTTGTAGTTGTACTTTCAGCTCTTTTAATTCAGTAGGTGCCATACAATATAGAGTGATAGATACTAGAGTTGTCCTAAGGTATATCTCAATTCCAAAATCAAGCTCTCTTAGAGGAGGTAAACTTGGCAACTCATTAGGAAATACATTAGGGAATTTAGAAATAGTTGGAATATGTTCAAGATTAGAGATGGAGTCATTAGTATCAATGGCATATGCTAAATAGGCTTGACACCCTTTTTAAAGAAGTTTTTATGCTGTAACAGTAGAGATAAGATTATTCATAAGACCTCTCTCACCATCCTCTATCATTGTTTATCCCTCTATAGTCTAAAGGGTCAACTTCTTATATATACAGTCGATTATGGCTTGATGCTCAGTCAACCAATCCATTCCTAGTATCACATCAAACTCATGGAATGGTATATCAATCAGATCAATAGAAAATTAATGCCGATGAATCACTAGAGGACACTGCTTATATACCCTCTTCACAATCACACTCTGTCCTATTGAATTATTGACTTTGATATCTATATCAACATATTCAAGCTCTAACACCCTATTATGTACTTGTGCGGTACATACATAAGAGTCAGTAGAACTATGGTTTATGAAAGCCAAAACTGAAGTATCAAATAAATAAAAAGTACTAGTTATGACATCTGGTGCTGCAACCTCTTCTTTAACTCTTACTGCATATTGTCTAGCTAGAGCACAAGCCTTAGATCTTATACCCTAACTAGCACTAGGTTGCTCTCCTCTATTCTACCTCTAACCCCTATTCTAAGGTGCAATTGTAAATGCCTGAGTCTAAGCACCCTCTAGCTATCTCTGAGGACACTATTTTTTGTAATGGTTTTTGGCACCACAATCAAAACACTCTCCTCTTCTGACAAGTCTACACTACCCCCAATGTCTCTTCTAACAAGTATTGCAAGTTAGGGGTCCATTCCTATTACTCACTATGCTAGAGGAACTAGTAGGCCTAGGTCGCAATCTAGGTCAAGCCATAGAAGCTTGCCTAAATCTCTGAGACTTTGTCTGTCTCTACCCCTGGTACCCTAACTAAAACTGAAAGCAAGGCTGAGACTGAGACTGTCCCCCTCTTCACTTCTTGTTATCATCTAAGGTTGCACTAGACTACCCTACAATGAACTATCTCTTTCTCTAAAAGAAATCCCTCTTCTCTTGTATTATTTCTTCCATGTCATATGAAGCTATCACCAGTACTGCAAAATCTTTCTCTCTGGGGTTTGCTATTTATATTCTCAACTCTATATTATGCCTCATCTAAAATTTCTTACATTTCTCTTTTTAATTAGGAATATATTCTTTAGCATGTTTTAATAGCATAATGAAATCTTTTTCATATTTTGACATAGTCCTCCTTCCCTACTTCAGGTCAAGAAACTCCTGCCTCTTCTCATCTTTATATGATTTAGGTATGTATTTCTTTCTAAACTATTTAAGGAAAAACTCCCATGTCAAGTCTACAGGTGCTTTTCTCCTCTTAATAGTGTTCCAACAACTATAAGCTTCTTCCTGAAGGAGATAAGTAGAACATTGGAAACTCTTTTCCCTATTACAATTCAACTATTCTAAAATTTTGAATGTTTTATCTAATGAATACTCAACTCTAGCAATATCAACTTCCTTTGTCCCTAAGAAATTAATAGCTCCCATCTTTTTTAGCCTTTCTAACTATTTTTTCAATGGAGGAGTTAGTGGAAGAGATGGTACTAGAGGTAGAGAAAGAGGTAGAACAGCAGCAGTAGTATGTCTGAGCAAGTTCATTATCTGTTGTAACAGAGCAGGAGATGTTGCTATGTGCTATTGGCTATAGGTATTGTATAGCATCACTAGGTTCAAGTATTGATACATTGAAGAGAACTTATATCTATAAAATTTGAGTTACAATTCACTTCCCTCTCTTATCACTAAAATTCACCATTTAATCATAGTTTTCTTTCTTTTAAGGGGTGCTATGGAGCATGAAGGGTGAGATTCAAGGATTATATAGGTTTGGAGTGGGGTAGAATTGAAGGAGGATAGAAAAAAATGAAGGAGGCAGAGCTTAGAGTGGCATCAATTTTAAATGGGAAAAGGGTGAAAGGAGATGGGTTGCCACTATTCTCATGTTCACCATTTTAAATAGTCTTGGTTAACCTTTGAGTTAGTCTATGAAATTAATTGATGAAAATCCTTTTTTTTCTAATCTAATGGTCCTTATTTTTCCTTCTTACACCAACTTAACACTATATAATTCCCTTAAAATCACTTGTGTGACGTGCTAAAAGTCTCTGAAACTCTTGCACAAAATTTGGGGAAAACTTAATTAATCAACATTATAAATCAAAAACTAATATTGAGAAAAATACTTTTTGATCTTTAAAAATTATAATTACAATGGCTGATTTAAAATATTTTAGTGTCAAGTTGTATTGATTATAAATTTTTTGAGTAACAATTGAATATTTTAGACTTTAGTTAAAATTAGGTCATTATTCATGTTACATTGTCATATAATCTTAAATGTTAGTTTTAACCATCTAAATGTCTTTGTTATCACTTTAAATTTTACCTGAAATTATATAATGATTGCTATTTCCATTCATTTAGTTTAGTGTGTCCTGGGTATTGGGAAATACTATTAACATTCCATGAAGCACTATTTATAACATTGAGATTTTTCGATATTACAAGTATTTGTTTAACCTATAAATTTTTATAGAGTGTTGCTAAGTTATGTAGAGCACTTATTTTCTTTGCTAATTCTCATATCTATCTCTTTGTTTACCATTACAGTGGTCCTACATTTGGTGAACTCATATTGAATCATAGCTTAGGTTACCTTTATTTCTTAAGTGAAAACTTCCTTGAGCATCGCTCTTATGCTCTATATGTTTTTGCCATTAAGTGTCATCTTTGTAAAATGAGGTCTTTCAAAAAGAGTGAAGTTATAGTTATTTCCATGAAGTGTCTGAGTAAATGGTAATCTACAATAGCTATAGGCAAATAGTCTATTATACACGATGTTTATTTCTATAACATGCATGATATGATGCATAGATGTCTAAGATATATGCCAATGCCTAGATATGAGATGTGAATAAACAAATGTGATGTGATATATGATGCATTCTAAGTGTAGATACTAGGTCTCTAGGGCTTCTATGTTCGGTTTGCCTAATGATGGTGAAAAGGACAAAAATCCTAATAAAAGGACTTTTTTTTACGTCCGAATTAAAGATCTCAAAATTTTCCTTAAAAAAGAGGTCAAAATGGCTGTTTTCCAAAAGAAAATAGCCATTTTGGATAAACGGGCTGTTTTTATGAGGGAGCGACCATTCTCGAGCCAAAAATGGTCGTTTTGACCATTTTTGCTAAAATGGGCTGTTTTCGTGAGGAAATAGTTGTTCTCGAGCCAAAAAGGCCGTTTTGATTGCCAAAATGGTTTTTTTTAGCCTCGGGAAGTGAGTATAAAAGGGAAATTCATTTTTCCTTAGAAAGGTTAGTCATTTTGAGGAGGGAGAAAATTTATAGGGAGAGAAAGTACACTAAAAAGGCAAAAATACACTATTTCAACACCACTTTTTGGGATTTCTAAAGATTCAAGCATGATTTTTCAATCCGGTCGAGATCTTTTCTGAAGGCAAATATACTTGGTGTGTCAACTAACCTATTTTTCTACTATTTTCATTTTTCTTTTTGCTTTATCCATCTACTAGTTAGATGTGATAATTTATTTGTACAATATTTTTAACATTTGTAGGACTGTTTATTCTTATTTTATTTTTGTCTACCTATCTATTTTTGTTTCACATACAAATATATTATTTCTATCATTTTTACTATTTTAATTTTTATTTCTGCTTTATATATCTACCAGCTAGATGTGATAATTTATTTGTGCAATATTTTTTTTATATATTTGTGTGATTGTTCATTTTTATTTTATTTCTGTCTGTCTGTCTATTTTTGCTTCGTGTACTAATATTTTATTTTTGTTTTTGTGATGTGAGTTGTTTGGTTATTTGGGATCTAACTATTATTTTTTTTTGCCACCTCATTAAATCCCGGTGAAGCAATTTTTTAAAGACCCTTTATTTTCTGCTATCTATTTTATTCTGTGTTTTGTGTGTTTATGTGTTAATTTCCTTTATTATTGCCTATTTTTAGTTAGATTGTATTTTAGGTGCTCACAAAATGTAATTTCATTTTTATTATTTATTCGGTTAGGGTGCATTTTAGGTAATTGCCATGTAATATATTTTTATTATTGAATTATTTCCTTGTATGTTCTATGAATGCTATAATAATTAGAAAAATGATTTTTCACGTGTTGGAAAAATAACTGAAGCATTTTTTATTTAATTAATTAGTGTTTTGATAATAAAATGTGTTTTGATTTTTCTTAATAAAAGTCACAAAAATAAAAATTATTTTCCTAAAATTGATATGTGAGAACCAAAGTCCTCAAACTAAATCCATTACCCAGTTTTATGTATGATATTTTCAATTTTAATCCTGAAATATTCCATGAACACTGCATTAGGCAGAAAATGATTTTACACATTAAAAAGAAATAATAATCAAAATCATTTTATACCTAATTAATTTGCGCTTTGTTAATAAAATAAAATTTTGATTTTTTCTTAATAAAAGTTACAATAAAAATCCATTTTCCAAAATTAGCATACAAGAACCAAAGTTCTCAAACCAACCATCCAATTTTAATAAAAATCACTATAATAAGATTCATTTATTAAAATTAGCATAAGAGAACCAAAGTTCTCAAAATAATCAACTGCCCAATTTCATGTATGATATTCCAATTCGAAGCACCTTTTTATTTCTCTATAAATATATTTTGTAATGCCTCATACGTGAATACGTGATTTATTTTAATTGTAAAATATCGCTTAAGAAAAAGAATAATATTAAAAATTCAAACTGAATTTCTGTATTAATTTGTGGTATAAATAAGAGTAGGGCTTCGAACTGCTCTGGTTTTGGCCCTATAATGTATTTTTTAACTCTGGTCAAGTGGCGACTCCTACCTTGTGGTGCCTAACTCGCTCCTCCTAAGCAAATCAAATAGGAGTGGCTCTAGATTCCTCTAGCTTCCTTCTCATCTTTTGAGACTTGAGGCGGGAGGCTTAGGTCGAGTCTTCGACTGCTTCGATTTGACTGGCCCAAGGAAAACATAAGGGACGTGAATAGTGGTGAGTCCACTAGGGACACCATGAGACCATGCTTCAAAAGTACCTCAAATTAATATGGAAATTCATGTTTTGAATTTATGATATTATTCTTTTCGAAGTTGCATCATATGCTAGAGCCTTAGAATAAGTTAGGTGTCCTTTTTATATCCTGATGCCATTTCAAAGCTTGAACCCAATTTCACTCAAATTGAAAGATTGTTAGAGATGACATCAAATCCAAGCCTCATGCCTATAAGGTATATAAAAATGTGAACCAATCAATTATATGCTCATGACGAGATAAACCCATTTTGGAGGGACCATGCTTGGATGACTATAACTAGCACAACCAAACCATGAGCCCATGTAATGACCAATAGCAACCTCCCTTAAGTACCCCAGTTAATGATGCATTATGTGTTATGTTGGCTAATATACGTAAAATATGATTTAATCATCTTGAAATTCTATTAAACCCATTAGGCCTTTTCTAACTGGAATGGGCTAGACCTCGTATTTTGACTTGATTAAACATAAACAATGCATGTGAGCCAAATATCTTACATGTGCTCTTTTGTATAAGAGAAATAATACTTGGCTACTTGTTATTCATTATTCGAATCTATTAGGCCCTTCGATGTCCCACAGGTAAGCCCTCTTAGGAAAGAGCACGAGACCTCATATGTGGGAAGTAATATGGTTGGAAGGCTTTTACTTGTGATTGTTGTTATACACCTCAACATACAATAGCATTTCATGCATTCACATCCATTCTTATTTAGTCATCACTAACCCTTTGTCTTGCAGCCATTATAGATCCTCAAGCCACTTAGGTATGAGGGATAGATGAAAGGATAGCTAGACAAGAATTTGCCTCTACCACTCACAATCTACCAAACATGGTAGGGCAAGATGAAAGCAATTCTTTTGCTCTAAATTTTAAAGCTAGAATGGATCAGAAATTCGAGGAGTTTGAGAAAAGGATGATAGATATGATTTCAAGGGCAATCGCTAAGGTCGTTCCTGCAACCAATTCATCACCACATGCCAAAAACATAGCAAACACACTTATTGGAAAGACTGTTGCTACGTCTAAGGGAATTGGCATGGGTAAACAAGTTATAAGAGTTAAGGGGAAAGATAAAAAGGTTGAATACTTGAATCCAGAGTATGACTTTTTTGAAGATCTGATTACACCTCAAAAGTTTAAGGATGCTGCTATAAAGAAGTTGGAGGAGAAAATGGAGGCAATGGCCAGACTCATTTCTATGTGTAAAGGAATAGACCCTGAGGAGCTTGCCCTAGAATCTGAAGAGATCTTACCTTCCAAATTCAAGATGCCTGAATTGCCTAAGTTTGATAAAACCACTAATCTAAGAGCCCATATTAAGCAATATGCCACCATTATAAGAGGCACTAAGCTTAGCACAAAATAGAAGGTGGCTTATTCCAGTCAAAAACTGGAAGGGAGAGTAATTGATTGGCATAATGGGTTAGAAAAGAAAGTGAAGAAAGATTAGGGTAAGATCACGAAAACTTTTATTAACTAATATGACTATAGGACCCGCATATATTTTACTATGAAAACCTCAAGTTGCTTAGACAAAAATCCAATGAGACATTCATAGAGTACTTATCAAGATGGAGGTTTAGAGTTTTAGAGATGAGGAGGAAGCTAAAAATGTCAGAATAGATCCACATGTTTATCAAGAATGCTAACCAATACATGAAAGATGGTTTGAAAGCTAAGGGCCTAAAAGATTGGGAATCATTAAAAGAAATAGCTATAGACCTAGAAGAGGAGCACAATGAACAGAAAAGGATCTTAGGAGGGTTCAACAATCAAAGGAATTAAGTTATTAGGAATGTGAGTGGAACATGTTTTAGTGGAACTAATTTTTGTCAGACTACAGAAGTATCTGCTATAGCAAGGCACTACTCAAACTTGGGCAAAACACTATCCTAGTGTCTAAAGTGGTTCCAAAAAAAGGGAAGCATCAACCTCTTCTTTTAGATCTTCCGAAAATAAAGGCCAACCTTATTATAGATTAGACATGTACTGTCAGTATCATCAGCATACAAGCCACGACACAAATAACTACCATACTTTAAGGGATAAGATTCAAGACTTAATCGATTCAAGACAAATCCCCAATCCAGGGTAGAGACAAAAAGGTCAGGGTGCTTATTCAAGGGTTCATCCATCAGTTAATATGGTTAATTTAGGTTTGCTAGAATGGTATGTGCTTCGGGACTTGGTAGTGAAAAGAATGGCAGAAGTGAGTCAAGGTTCAATATGTGTGATAGATATATGGGCTACATATATTGAAAGCAAGTTGAAAGAATAGGTTCAAGATTTATAGGTAGATTCAGATTTAGAGTAGAAGATAGATGAAGAAGGAGAAACTAAAGCAGTAACCCAAAGCAGTCGGGTGATACATAAAATAGAGAGGGAGCCAATTCCCTAAGTTATGGAAAAAGAAGAGGATACTGTGATGAAACAACTAAAGAAGACTCCTACATAGATTTTGGTTTAGGATCAGTTGTGTCAATCCTTCTGTCATCGATAGAAAGTGGTTGAAGCTTTATGTGCTACAACAGTTTGAACAACTATATCGCCATCTGAGCTAGTGGCAATGGTAAAAGGAGAGGAGAAAATAATGGTCAGCTTCTCTGATACAAATTTACCACTTGAAGGGTGCCACCACAATCATCCTTTATACATCAAAGCTGAAGTCAACGGTAAGCATTCGGCGTGTGTAATGGTTGATAATGGATCATCAATTAATATGTGTCCACTCAAAGCCATAGCTACATATGGGATTGAAGATTCAATGATCTATCGGTGTAAACTTACCATATAGCCTATGAAAACATGAAGAGACAGACATATGGGACTTTTAAAATCAAAGTCAAAATAGGGGTGATTATAGAGAATATGGAGTTTGCAGTGCTTGATATTCCTATGAATTTCTCTCTACTTTTAAGAAGGCTATAGTTCCATAAATTGGGAGGAGTTCTATTGACATTGCATCAAATAATAAAAATTCCCTATGATGGTGAGATAGTAATGATAAGGGTCATAAGGAAGAATTAAGTTTTGATGCTTAAAATAGCCAACCAGCCTTTTAATGGTTTCCATGTTGTTAGGATCTTTTTGAAGAAAGGGGATAATCCTAAAGTGGCTACCCAGAGCTAGATTAGGATATACTTTAGAAGGTTCAATATCAACCATTCAGCCTTAAGGATAAAAAGATCGAAAGGGATTGGGATACATTACGGAGACATCAGAACTGAGGAAGAGGAGAAAAGGTATCCATTTACTAGAAGAAAGTTTTGTTCACGCTGAAGGGAATGTTAATTACTATAAGGAGTTCGAGCCGACTATCATCAAAGGATAGGTTATGCCAGGGTTTGAGATTTTCAATAATGTGTTTGATTAGGCTGCGAATGAAGTAAAAGTCATTTCAGATTTTTAGGATGAAGAAATCATGACCAACCTAACTGAGCTAGAAGTCAAACCTGAGGAAGAGATTTTGACTAATACAATGCTCCAAGACAAGGGAAAGAAGAAAATGGATGAAGATCCTCTTGAAAGCTCTTTTGAGAATTTATATGTACCTAAAATTTTTAATGACGATGTTCCTATTGATTTTGTTAATAATATGAACAGTTTTGCTTATTTTTGTGATGTCTCATCCAACTGCATCATGCATAATGATAATCATGACATGCATAACATGTTTGATATTAATTCAGTCAATACTACATCATTTAATCTCGATACTAACAAAAATCTTAAAGAGATCTTAATTACATTTGATGTAACTCCTAAAGAGAGAATTAAATTTGACAGAATGCTAAAAAAATATGAAAAAGACTTTGCCTGGACCTATGAAGACATGCTAGGGGTGGATTTGAGAAGTAGCTGAACATGCCATTTACAAGTTCCCGAAAGCAAAACTAGTGAAGTAGAAACTATAGAGAATGAGACTAGAGTGGGCAGAGAAGATAAAAGAAGAAGTAGATAGGCAAGTCAAAGCCAAATTCTTGAAAGAGGTACAGTATCCAACATGGTTAGCTAATGTGGTTCTAGTCACCTAAAAAGATGGTAAGGTCAGGATGTGCATAGATTATAGAGATCTGAATAAAGCCTACCTAAAAGATGACTTCCTGTTGACTCATATAAATGTGCTGATTGATAGTGTAACATTATACGAAATGTATAGTTTCCTAGATGGATATGCCGGTTACAATCAAATTCTAAACAGAATAGCAAACAAGATAAAAATGGCTTTCATCACGAAATGGGGGACCTTCTGTTACAAGGTTATGCCTTTTGGCTTGAAAATTGCTGGGGCTACATATGAAAAGATGGCCACAAGGATTCTTGATGACTTGATTCATAGGGAAGTAGAAGTGCATGTTAATGATATGATGATTAAATCCTCTATAAGGGAAGGACATTTTAAGGCCTTAGAAAAGTTCTTTAAAAGGATAGAAAAATACAATATGCGCTTGAATTCGAAAAAGTGTCTTTGGGATAACTTTAGGAAAGCTCTTAAGGCATATTTTGAGTTAAAGAGGAATCGAGGTGGACCCTAATAAAGTGAAAGCAATTAGAGAAATGCAAATCCTAAAGAAAAAAAAAGAGATAAGGGGATTTTTAAGTAAAATGGAATACATCAGTAGGCTTATAACCAAGCTCACTACCATATGTGAGGCTATTTTCAAACTTTTTAGAAAGAACCAACAAATTAAGTGGAATGATAACTATCAAAAAACTTTTGACGTAATCAGGGAATATCTACTAAATCCACTAGTTTTGCAACCACCAAGGCATGGAAAGCTATTGATCCTCTATCAGTCTTTTAAAGAAAGTTCAGTTAGGGCCATGATAGCATTGACAGATGAGATGGGGGTTAAATTTGCAATTTACTACTTCTGAAAGAAATTTCTTCCTTATAAGGTCAAGTACGTGGAAATGGAAAAAATTTACTTGGCAGTGGTATGGGCCTTGAAGAAATTGAGACACCATTTCTAATTGTATACTATATAGGCAATGTCCGAACATAACGCATTAAGGTACCATTATATGACACCATCTTTGGTGGGTAGAATGAGTAAATGGCTTTTTTCACTTCAAGAATTTGACATTCAGTACATAACAAGGAATGCCATAAAAGGGCGAGCAGTCGTAGAATTCCTGGCCAATCATTTGTTAGATGGTGAGCAATTAATGTTTGAATTCCCAGATGAAACTTAAACTTGATTGTAGTCCAAAGATGGTAAATGTATTTTGATGGAGCAATAAATAGCAAAGGGGTAGGAGTAGGAGTAATTTGAGTAACCCCCTAAAGGAGAAAAGTTGCTACTAACTAAAAAGTTGAGATACAAAGTCATGAATAACATGGCAAAATATGAAACTTGCATATTCGGACTTGAACCATTACTAACTCTTGGTGTAAAAATAGTTGACGCATTTGGGGATTCATCATTAGTAGTGTATTAAACCAATGAAGAGTAGACCATTCGTGAAAAAAGATTAATGCCTCATGCAGAATACCTATAGCACCCCTTACCCGTCCTGCCTGAATCGGTAGGGTGTGCCACTACTGCCTATCTGTAATCCAGGAGTAGCGCCGTCAGGCATTACCGGATATTTAAAAACATTCGGGCAGCATAATGGCTGCCCTGTTACCTAACCCAATCGAAACCTGCAAGGTAAACACACTTCTATATCAAACAACCTCAGCCTACTCTAGTGGACCCTTTGGTCCTCCACATATCATTTCTTTCATCCACAATCATCACATAATTATCAGCACAGTAACACAGGGTCGGAGACCCAAAATAACACACATATATATTAATACGTTTTACTATACATCATTGGTTTTAATCACATGAACATCCTAAGTATGAGTCACCATAACCCACACTTGTCAGTACACATGAGTGCAAAACTATACATGACTTCAAAAGAAGGAAAGTAAAATACCAAAAGTGTACATGAGCAGCTACACTGTGCTCTTCGTCTGATGCTCTGAGCTCCTTGTTTCAGCGACCTACCCATCGGAACACCGATACACTGAGTATAAAACTCAGTGGTGGATTACGTCAAACAAAACATGTCATGTACGCACACAATGCAGTTCACATGCAAGCAGTTTTACTTTCAAATCTTTATTCACCTATGTCTCTTTCTACTCACTGATTTTATGATTATTATTTAGTTTCCATTATAGGCCCACAACAGACAGTACACACTTTAAAACACTGGA
>CANXYI012095713.1:0-11915 GCA_948208565.1 Hura crepitans
CTGTGAATAACGCCATAGGTAAAGTTGACCCGTAAAATAAATAAAAAGTTGCTCAAAATAATCCAAAAATGTTACAACTTGATACTCAAATATATTGAATAGTCCAATGGCTTTGGAATCAAAATTTTTTGAGTTCAGGAACTATTTTTACCCAATTTTTAGGACATAAAATGTATTAATTATTTAGGTTATTATTGTAATTTGGGCTCGAGATTTTGGGAGCATTTAGGGCTTGGATTATTGGAATTTTAGGGATAGAAATGTAAGGAATTGATGTTTCTATCGGTTATAATAATTTTTTGAAGGAAGGAAAATTTATTTTTGGAAAGGGGTATAAATAGGGGAAATCTTATTTTCCTCCCTTACACACCATAACACACACTCCACCCTCCTTCTTCACCCCAAAACTGTGAGCTCTTCTCTCACTCTCTCCCTTTTGATTTCTTCCTCTATAAAGCCACCCACTCTGTAAGCTTATACCTGATTCAAAGAGGGTCCCGAGACGAGTCCGTGGACACTAAAATCATCAGGAACGATGAAGTATTTCGGGAGAAAAACTGAGAATATTCCTGAGGTGAATAGTAACCTCCTAACTCTTAGGTTTTTCTTTTTTACTAATTTTATTTTTCATGGGTTCCTTGGGTGTTGTAGAGCACATATATAGGCTCAAAATATTTTTTTGATGTTTATATTATTTTATATTAATTTTTTATTTTTGTACCCTTTTGCATTCGTAAGCGATACGTCAACCCGAGCCTCTCAAGATAAGGAGAAGGCCTAGGCTAACTTTGAGTGTCTCATACGACCATATTTGGTAAGTGTAATCACCTTAATTTGTAGGAAATTGCATTAAAAGGTGTTATGTGCATTATGTCCATATTAGTAATAAATGTGATTAAATGCCTAAAAATGAAATAAATGCTATAAGTAGAAATTTATGATGAATGACATTATGCAAGCATGATATGTGATGGTTTAGTGTGATTATGAGTGATAAAATTTCAAGAATGTTGATATTTAGCTTATAAATGCATTATGTGAGTTGAAAACTAATTATGCCATATTGTGTGCCGCATGCCTAGGGATTTATGCATATGGCTCGTTTAATCAAGATTTTGATTTTCGTATGGGATTATATGTTATATGAAATATGTGTGTATGCTAGAAGTAATCGAATGCCTTGTATGAACCTATTAATCAATTTAGACATGTTTAAGTTATGTCATGCATACCGTGAATAGAATTGAGTCAATTATTAATTTGTGACTTACATCACATGGTATTGATCAATTTGACATACACGGCATGAGAATAACTAGATCATGGTAAAGAATATACATATAGATGATTGTGTACCTTTAAACAAGCTTATGGAGCTTGTATGACCAAAATGATGCATGAAACCATTAAATGGTTAATAAACCCAAAAATGCTTCCATGAGTGTGAATCATCAATCTAAAAGAATGTAAGTGATAAAATGACAATATATGTGTTATCAATTCATGATGAGGCAATGTATGACCATTTGAATATAAATATTAGAAAATTCCATAAAATGATTGTTTGAATTGATATTTGGGTGTTGATTGGCATGATGATATGTTTTTTTGATCCGATACCATTACACCTAGGAAATGGATCCTATGAGTAGCAACGGACATCGATAGGCCTAAGTTGGGCTAGTGTATATATGTAGGCCATGCAAAGGTGCAATGAGGCTAATGGTGACTTTAAGTAATATAATAATATAAAAAGTGAAATTGGTTAAAATGACACATAATGACATGTTTAATGATGCCTATATAGTTAAACAACCTAGTTTGGATAAGTTGATTGTTCAACTAGGATTTGTAGCGGTTGCTAGCATACCTTCGAGTATGAGACCTACAGGTCATTAATTTACATGTCGATGGGCATTAGAACCTATGGGCCTAAGTTTGTTTACACATTTACAGATGTGATAGCCTTCAAGCTTAAACATACACATCTAAAGATGTGAGTGCCTTCGGGTCTAAGATTACATACCTAAGGGTATGAGAGCCTTTGGACCTAAGTGTTACACATTTGTGGATGTGAGAGCCTTTAGGCCTTAGTGATACACAGTTATGGATGTGAGAGCCTTCAGGCCTAAGTATACATACATATGGGTACGAGAGCCTTTGAGCCTAAGTAATTTCATTATTTGTCTTGGTTAGTTGTCTTATTGATATGGGCATAAGTTAAACAAATTAAACTGACTAAAAAATGCATAAATTGGAATTTTATGTTAAATGGCATTAATATGTGACATATGGATATAAGTAGGCTAAATGACATAAAAATTAGTCTTGAGGTGCTTAGTTATGATTATTTTCTTTCATATGGCTATAAATGCTGTAATTATGATTATGATATACATAAATGAGTCTATGTGTGCATAAAAACATGTATGTCATTATTCTTTGCAATGTATGATTTTGGTATGGTATCTTACAAGCTATTATGATAATGATAATGATATGATATATGTTGTGCTTTATAGTCTATGAATGATTATTACATGATGTTTGTGATTTTTAGCATGTTTGATATTTAAAGGCATGAGTATTGCATGAAATGTGCATGTTTGCATATAAGACACCAAAATTGCATGTTGTGATATTAAATCTGAAAATGGCTTATATGTATATATGGGCACGTTAAAACTAACCTTTTTACAAGTTAAAGTGATTACACTATTAAGTGAAAGCTTAACACATTGCTTGTTTACGATGCATAGGTAACAGGGCAGCAAATTAGAGCTAAAGCTTTTACATATCAAGAGACACGAAGATAACCCCTACATGTGTATTTTTGTACTTTTTGTAATAGTGATTGTGATGTAAATGTAATGGTTAATAGTTAGTGTGCTCTTGTGATCCTAGAGGGATTGGATTTAATCTACATTTCATAGTGGGTTTTTGTACTTATATATTATAACTATTGACTTTACTTTTCTGCTTCTTGCATGTTTGTGTGTGGATATATGAGTTTGCATGTGAGAACGTTGGCTATGGAGAGCCTAGGGTTCATTGTTTTTTATGTTGTGTTTGGAGGATTAAGAGGACCCATTGGGTTGCAGATGAGATTATTGATGTTATAGAAGTGTTTTTAAGTAAGTAAAAATTTGAGAAAGTGTCCTGGTACAGCCGTTATGCTGTCAAATTTTCAACACGATGACCCTAATGTTTACCTCGATATGCATGCCAAAAGGTTTTTAATGTTTTAGTTCATACTTGAGTCAAGAAATGTTTTCTTATATAAAAGTTTTAAATTTAAAGTGATTTTAGATAATGGAACTGGATATCATTTTATGTGCACGCATCCCTCATTCATGTCCACTGTATAGATCAGGCAAAGGGCACCATAAGTCTAATTTTTTTTGTTTTTCACCCGAATAGCCATTATGCTACTAGATTTTCGTTAAAACGTGACCCATAACTAACTAATTGGTTAAAATAAACCTATATATATGATAATAAGAGTTAACATACATAATCTAGGAAAGGTTTTAAAAAGATAATGAGATGGCAACATGATATCTCTTATTTAGGTACAGTGATGGATCGGGTAAGGGGTGTCACATTAAGAGATATCATAGTAGGTTTAGGCATTCCTGGGCATAGAATACATGAGTGCCATATAACTAGTGTTTTGTGTCAAGTAAAATCGCACTGCTTGAGGCTAATAATCTTTTCTTTTGTAATAAACCAAGATGAGTGAGCATACCCCACCAGGCAAAGGGGAGGAGGTGGTTAGTCATGCATCGATAACTATTCATGAGCTTATGAGTTCAGCAACTCTGATGACTAGTGATGCAATATATCTGGCATAAACACAAGCTCAACCAGTATTGCTACAGTAGATTGTTGATTTTTTGAGATAAACCACTGCTACCATTGCTCCACCACCAACCCCACTAGCTTTAGCATAACCCTATACATTGTAAAAGATTTATCTAGAAAGGGTTAAAAAGATAAGGGCACTAGATTTTACTAAAGCAACAAAAGATAATGCAGCTAAGGTTAAATATTGGCTGGAGTAGACAGTCAGCATTCAATAGTAGCTGCAAAGCACCTCAGAGGAGAACCTGATATGTACCACCTCTCTCCTACAAGAGGAAGCTTTCTATTGGTGGGAAATAATAGTTGAATAAAAGCCTATAGATAAGACCTAGGAGTTCATCCTTTGGGAATTTAAGAAAAGGTATGTATCAGAGATATACTTGGATAAAAAGAGGTAGGAATTCTTAGACTTGAAATAGGGTAATAGATCCAAATCCGAGTATGAGAAAGATTTTGCTCAATTAAGAAGATATGAAAGGGAGTTCATTCCTACTAAAGAGGAGAGATGTAAGAGGTTTGAAAAAGGCCTCAACATAGAGATTAAAATATAAATTGCTACCTCTAGGATTAGAGAATTTGCCTCTTTAGTGTCAGCAGCATATGCCATGGAGGAGATGTTGAAGGAAAGAATAGAGACTTTTTAGAAGAAGAAACCATTCACCCCAGGGCAAGCCAACTCAACCCCAAATGCAGGCAATAGATAAAAAGGCAATTAGGCCCCACAATAGTCCCAGAAGTAGGGCCAGACATAGAGGATAGGCTAGGGATCTTAGTCTAGGTCTAAACCATAATAGTAGGCCAGTAGTGCACCCATGTCTACAGCCAAAAGTGCACCCACAATGTGTGAGACTTGTGGTAGGAAATATTAGATAGTTTGCTAGCAGACCAAGTAGGGAGAATGCTTTATATATGGATCATGAAAGCATTACCATAGCGATTGCCCCAAGAAGCAAGTTGATGCCACTCAATTTTAAGCCTCCTCACTAGCACCTAGTAAAAGCCAAAGGGAGAATAAGAATGATAAGGCTAGTGCAAGCTAGAGGTCAAGATTAGAGGCTCTAGGACCTATACAATAATATGCCATTCCGGCTAGCGAGAAAGTTGAGGCACCTAATGTTATTACGAGTGCTTTCTTTTTATTTGATCTATCTATTTTGGCATTAATAGACCTAAGATCTGCTTATTCATACATCTTCACTACATGAGCATGGGATAGGGGTTTAGAACCTAAACCCATGGATATAGATGTCATGGTTAGCAATCTGATTAGACAACATGTGGTAGTTAATAAAATATATAAAAATTATCCTTTAGTAGTTTAGGAGCATGTGTTTTTAGGAGACCTCATTGAGCTTCCATTCAATGAGTTTGATATCATCCTGGGCATAGATTGGCTGTCTAAACACTTAGCTATGGTAGATTGTAAATAGAAGAGGCTCACACTTAAGATAGCTAATGGGAAAGAGGTAACCATAGTTGGGGAATAAAATTCTTTGCCTAATTTCATTTCAGCAATGATTGTGAGGTGGTTTATCCAAAAAGGATCTGAAGTGTATTTAGCCCATATGGTTGACACTAATAAGGTAGAATTAAGTGTAAACTAGATACCAATAGTAGCAGAGTTCCTAAATGTATTTCCAGATGAGCTACTCGGGCTACCACCAAAGCATGAGCTTGATTTTGAAATTGAAGTGTCCCTTGGTACAACACCTATTTCCATCACCCCCTATCGCATAGCACCTGTAGAATTGAAAGAACTAAAGGTGCAATTGCAAGAATTGCTAGATAAAGGCTTCATTAGATTGAGTGTCTCACTATAAGGAGCATTAACTCTATTTATGAAGAAGAAAGATGGGTCACTTTGATCGTACATTGATTATAGACAATCGAATAAGGTGACTATCAAAAATAAATACCCATTGCCAAGGATTGATGATCTCTTTAATCAATTGAGAGGTGCCAGCATATTTTCCAAAATTGACTTGAGATTAGGGTATCACCAATTAAGGATTAAAGTGTCTAATATTCCAAAGGCAACCTTCCATACTAGATACGAACACTATGAATTCTTGGTTATGCCATTCGGGCTTACTAATACTCTTACAACATTCATAGATTTGATAAATCGGATCTTTAAGCCATACATGGAGCAATTTGTCATGATTTTCATTGATGATATCCTAGTATACTTTAAAACTAGGGAATAGTATGTGTAACATCTACGATTAGTGCTACAAACTCTGAGGGAAAAAATAATTATATGCCAAGTTGAGCAAATGTTAGTTTTGGCTAAATGAAGTAATCTTTTTAGGCCATATTGCCTTAGCTAAGGGTATCAAGGTAAACTTGAGCAAGGTTAAGTTAGCATTAGAATGAAAGCCTTCTAGCAATATGATCAAGGTTTGGAGTTTCTTAGGATTGGCTAGCTATTATAGAAGGTTTGTTAAGGGATTCTTTATGATTGTAGCCCTGATGACACGGTTGCTATGAAAAGACATGAAATTTGTATGGGACGATAAATGCCAAGCGAGCTTTAACAAGCTGAAGGCTATGTTAACTAAAGTTCCCATCCTCACACAACCTAAATTGAGGAAGGATTTTATGATTTACAATGATACATAACAGAATGGGCTTGGATGTGTATTGATACAAGATGAAAAGGTAGTAGCATATGCCTTAAGGGAACTGAAACCACATGAATGGAATTACTTAATGCATGACTTGGAGTTAGTTGCCATAGTTTTTACCTTAAAGGTATGGATACATTACCTTTATGGCAAAAAATGCTACATCTATAGTGACCACAAGAGTTTGAAATATCTCCCTACACAAAGGGAGTTGAATTTAAGATAGCAACAATAGATAGAACTGATAAAAGATTATAACTATCTGATTGACTACCATTCAGGAAAGGCTAATGTGGTAGTCAATGCTTTAAGTCGAAAGTTTATAGTGGTCATGAAAGCCATGAATGTCAAGTTCGGGTACATTAAAGATGATGTAATTCTAGCTGAGTTACATGTGAAATTTGATTTAATACAATAAGTAAAGAAGTATAGAATCAAAATGACCATATCATGCAGATAATGAGTCAAGTTAAAGAGGGAAAGACTATAGAATTTGAAATCAAGATAGATGAGCATCTGCACTATCATGATAAACTGTGTGTACCTAAAATAGAAGGAATCATAACACAGATACTACAGGAGGCACATGATACTCCTTATGCCATACACCTTAGGAGCATAAAGATGTATCTTGACTTAAAACCATATTATTGGTGGCTAGGAATGAAATAAGATATGGTTGAGCACATAGCTTAATGTCTCATATGCCAATAAGTGAAAGTTATGCATCAAGTTCCTTTTAGATTGCTTTATCCCATAATAATTCCAAAGTGGAAGTGGGAGAAAGTTACCATGGATTTTGTGATGGGATTGCCTATGACTAGGAGTAAATGTAATGCTCATTGGGTAATTATGGATAAACTAACCAAGACAGCACACTTTATTCTAATCAAAATGGATTACTCCTTAGAAAAGCTAGCACATTTATATGTAAAAGAGATTGTGAGATTGTATGGTATGCCACTTACAATTATATCAGATTAAGACTTTAGATTTACTTTTAGATTCTCAAGGAAACTACAAAATGCTTTGGGCACCCGCCTTACCTTTAGTACAACCTTTCACCCATTGATCGATGGACAATTTGAACAGGTCATATAGATACTAGAGGATATGCTAGAGAGTTATGCCATAGAGTTTAAGGGAAGCTGGGATCAGTACTTGCCTTTAGTGGAATTTGCCTACAATAACTACCATCAAGCTAGTTTAGGCATGGCTCCTTATAAGGCCTTATATGGTAAAAAATGTAAAAGTACACTTTTGTTAGAGCAATTTGGGTGAGAATAAACTCATGGGACTTGACTTGATTAGAGATGTTGAGAAGAAGGTCAGAATTATCAGAGAAAGTTTAAAAGCTACTATAGACTGACAAAAATTATACGTTGAGCTAAAATGGCAGGACATTATGTATGAGTCGATGATAAAGTATTCTTTAAGGCATCACCATGGAAAAAGATGCTTTGATTTAGTAAAAAAGGCAAATTGAGTTTGAGATTTATTAGTTCATATGAGATCACAAAATGTGTGGGCTTAGTAGCTTACTTATTAACTCTGCCACTAGAATTGCAACAAATTCATGATATGTTCCATATATCTTTGCTGAGGTGATACAGATATAACCCTTTTCATGTAATACTTAAGGAAGAAATTTAGGTACAGCCAAATTTGATCGATGAAGAAGAACTAGTGTAGATCTTAGTAAGAGAAGTTAAAGAACAAAGGAATAAAGTTATACCATTAGTGAAATTGCTATGGAGACACCATAAAATGGAAGAGGCTACTTAGGAGAGCAAAGATCAAATGAAGGCTCAATACCCTCACTTATTCTCAACAAGTAAATTTTGAGGATGAAATTTCTTAAAAGAAGAAGGAATTATAATGCTCGAAAACTTTGGTTTTATAAATGGTACATCCTAAGGCATGAATAGTGTTTTTTTAGCAATTGAGTCACATTGAGGTGGCTGAGGGGGAAGTAATACTAACAAAATTGAGAGGGGCAAAATAATGATGAAAATGAAGTTATTAGGACTAGCTACTAAACCAATAAAGTTTTTTTATGTCAAGAATTAGTGAATAGTGATTTAAGTTTGCATCGAGTAAAAAATGGTTGGGATATGCTTAGAGTGACTCGAAAATGGCGTAACTTAGAGGTTAAAAATTCCAAAGAGTCTCATGGTGGTAAAATTAGAATTTTTTGAGATTAATTAGTATTTTATATGAATTTCTTGAAAATGCCAATAAATAGTTAACTGAGTTTCCCTTGGCTTTTGGACCCAATATTTTATAGGCCCTAAATTGAGAATATTTGTAATTTCTAACACTAAAAGAAGTAATTTTTAAGGCGTTAAATAGTTAATTTATATTTTTAAATCTTAAAACATAAGTAGGATTAATCTAGACCATCAGATCATCACGTGGCATAATTTGGGACATCAAAGCTCTTAATATAAAAGGGGTGGTGTATATGGTGTGTGCATATGTGTGAACTTTATCTTTCCCCCTTATTTTCCATAGAAGCTGATACCTCTCTCTTTCTCTCTCTCTCATTATTAAAACCCTAAATTCAAGCCATTCTTGTAAGGTAATCCCCTAATTTTTGCCTATATGGTCTTCTGAACATTATTCTACTGAGAAAAAGCCAAATATTGCTTATTTTAAGAGATTTTGCATCTTGATAAATAGTGATTGCTTTTATGTGTAAGTGACTTTTTTTAAGGTTTCATATTTTTATTAAGTAGTATTTGAGGTATAGATTAAGAGTATGTGATTAGATTTTAATTTGGTTATATGTAGCATTTTTTATGAATTTTTTAAAATAAAAACCTATTATGTTTGTAGACAAAGAGAGATAATTGTTAGAGAAAGGCAAGGACAAAAATTGAGAGGTGCTACTAGAGTGTATTAAAGTTTATTATAAGTGAATTTAATAAAAAATGTGTTCTATGTTACTTGTTTGCATATTTTAAGTATGTGTGCATGTGTATGGAAATGGTGTATGGTAATTTTATGTATGAGATGAGTGGATGAATATGAGAGTGTGTGCATGAAAAAAAAAGGAAAAATAATGTGTATATATATGCATATGAATGGCCAAATGGTGTGGCCATGTAATGTGAGAATGTGCATTGGTGTTTTATGGCAATTGGTATGTAAATGAACTGAGTGTTAG
This sequence comes from Hura crepitans, assembly GCA_948208565.1. Taxonomy (NCBI): domain Eukaryota; kingdom Viridiplantae; phylum Streptophyta; class Magnoliopsida; order Malpighiales; family Euphorbiaceae; genus Hura; species Hura crepitans. The sequence continues at coordinate 9,661 of CANXYI012095713.1, forward strand.
GTCATAAGCATAATTACAAAGAAAAATTGATGATAAATAAGGTGTGTTTATATCTTAGAGTAATAGTTAGATGGCATGTAATAAAGTTGTATGTTTTGTGTAATTGAGGTAAAAAGATTAATGTGTAAATAACTAATAATATGTGTGATTGATGTAATTGGGACAAAGAATTATGGATAATTGAAGCATATGTGTAATGTGGTAATATGGCCGTATGGCAAGGTATGAAATAATGTTGTGAACACTTGACCTGATCATGTAAAAAGAGGGATAAAATTATGGTAATAGGAGACACGTTATTATAATGTTCAAATACGATGATTATCATGAAAATGAATGTATATAATTTTGTGTGGCATAAAAACAAGAGTTGACATAAGAAATGAAAATAAAAAATGATTGAGTTGAGTACACATTAAGGGATAATTAGAAATGGCCCATATTAGCTAGACTACCTATTGGATAGGTTGACCAGTCAACTAAAGAGTTAGCAGCTACTAGTGGCTTTGATTAATAAGGATTATTGGTTATTATATTGTATGGTGGGTGTAGCCACCGAGGTTTTAGATGTGAACTTTAGACACCCTTAGATATTAGAAGGTCTATAAGGATTGATCTTTACTATCCTGATATATGGCATTAGAAGGTTTATGAGGGTTAATCCCTATTGCCTAATGCCTAGGATATTAAGAAGTCCATAAGAGCTAATCCCTACTATCTTGATGTTGGAAAGTTTATAAAGACTATCCCTACCATTTCAGTATTAGGAGGTTCCTAACAACTTATCCTTGCTATTAGATGAATTATGGTAGGTGCAGCTACTAAGGTCTATAATATGGACCACTGCATAAGTTTAGATCCCATTATCTAGTGTTAAAAGCATTGTCTTCCAAGTATAGGCCTTAAAGGTAAAATGGACACAATAAGCTAATGTTTATGATTATTGTTAGATTTCTTTTGCTAGTGTGAGTTTTTATTTAGCTGCATTTATAATGCTCTTTCTTAGATAATATGAAGCACTGAACTTTTTCCTCACCATTATTATTTGAATCTTTAATCCCACTTTCTAGAGTAGAGAACTTAGTTGCAAATAAATTTGCATTTGTTTAACGTAATTGGTAGTCTTTATCTTGTTAACTGTAAATGGGATATGTTACATTGGTTGTTTAATGCATTGACAATTTGGACTAGAGGTTGATGAATAATCTTGGGCATTGCCTAAAAAAGTCTTCTTTTTAGAAGAGAAAAAACAAATCGAAGGGTTAAAGTGATTGTTTGATTAAGTAGAGTATTAGAATAATGTGTAAGATAACAATCAAGGGAATTATATGTTAAAGACAATTTGTAAGACAAAAATCCATTATTTTTATTAATTGGCTTCTCTTTTTCTTTGACTTTTTTCTCTACAACTTATTTTCTTACACTTATTTTAGACACCATTGCTTTAATTTAGAGATATGATATTTTGCATGTAAAGGTTTTGGTGGGTTTTTATTAGCATTCAAAGTGTCTTACCTAAGTTGGTGAATTGTGAATTCATTATAGATTATTCTCTATTTCAATTCTTAATTTTTGAAGCAAAATAAATTATTATTGTTATTATTAAGCTAGACTTACATATATGAAGTGGATAGAGTTGCTCAATAGATTGGCTTGACTTTAGTACAAAATCTTATAGGGGGTAGTGGTGGTGGTAATAGTGGTACCAATAATGGTCCTAATAATAGAGGTGGTGCTAGGAATTTTTCCTCACCTATTTTCAGTCTTGGTTCTTCAATTTTATTCATTATTTTTGGTGATTCTAATACTTAAAATCATATGTGATGCATAATAGAAAATCTAAGAATGTGAATAAATTTATGGTTTCTTTTGTTTATGGCTAAGCATGATCTTTTATATTCTTTGCTTTCCAGAATGAATTGTGCATATTAATTCCCCTACCGATAGTTCATTTTCTTCCTAGAATAGGTTTCAACATTGAATTGTACTTAATAATGTCCCAAATCTATGTTTTGTAACATTTTTTAAATAGACGATTGTTTAATTTACTTAATTATTATATTAAATGTTATTTTGCTTTTTAGGTTAGGGGAAATGATTTGATATAAACTTAGTAAAGTTGATATTTGATGCTATGAGCATCCTTTTAATCACAAGTAAATGAGCAGGTACTACTAAACATTTCATTGAGGTTTTCAAAAAAACAAATGCATCTACTACTTTTGCTACTGGTATTTTCTTAATATTATTATATA
>CANXYI012095769.1:0-11623 GCA_948208565.1 Hura crepitans
TTTTAAAGCTATTCCATTTTGAATTTGCATTACATGCTAGAGCCTTAGAATAAGTTAGGTGTCCTTTTTCCACACTGATGTCATCTTGAAGCATAAACCCAATTTCACTCAAATTGGAAGATTGTTAAAGGTGGCATCAAATCTAAGCCTCATGCCTATAAGGTATATAAAATAGTGAACCAATTTGTCGTATGCTCATGATGAGATAGACCCGTTGTGAAGGGACCATGCTTGGATGACCATAATTAGAGTGACTAAACCATTAGCCCATGTAATAACCAATAGTAATTTCCCCTAAGCACCTCGGCTAATGATGCATTGTGTGTTATATGGTTCAATGTACGTGAAATGTGACTTAATCATCTTGAAATGTTGTCGAACACATTATGTCTTTTCTAACTGGACATTTTGACTTGATTGAACATATCCAATGTCTATGGGCCAAATATTTTACATGCACTCTTCTATATGAGAGAAATGATGTTCGGCTACCTATTATTCATTATTCAAACCTATTAGGGCCCCTAATGTCCCATAGGTAAGCTCTCCAAGGAAAGAATATGAGACCTTGTGTGTGGAAAGAAATAAGGTTAGAAGGGTCTTGCTTGTGATTGTTGTTGTACACATTGACATTCATAAGCATTTCATGCATTCATGCATATTCTCATTCCATCATGTCTAACCCTTTGTCTTACAGCCATCATAGATCCTCGAGCTACTTTGGTACAAGGGACAGACAGTAGGATAGCTTGATAAGAATTCACATCTACCACATACAACTTGAAAAATGCGGCGGGGCATGATGAAAGTAATTCTTCTACTTTAAATGTTAAGACTATGATAGATGAAAAATTTTAAGAGTTTGAGAAGAAGATGATGGATATGGTTTCAAGAGCAATCACTGGGATAGTTCCTGCTATTGGGTCACCACCACGTGCTAAAAATGTAATAGCTACTCTTACTAGAAAAATTACTGCTACATCAAATGGAATTGGCACAGGGAACTAAACCACAGGCATTAGGGGAAAAGACAAGAAGGCTGAGTACTTTATTCTAGGGTATGACTTTTGTTAAGACTTGATTGCACCTCAGAAATTTAAGGATGTTGTTATGAAGAAGTTGGAAGAAAGAATAGAGGTGATGGCTAGGCTCATCTCTATGGGTAAAGGGATAGATCCTGAGGAACTTACCTTAGAATCTAAGGGGATTTTACCTTCTAAATTTAAAATGACAAAATTAGCCAAGTTTGATAGGACTTTTGACCTGAGAGCTCATATTAAGCAATACACTACAGTTATGAGAGGCACTGAGCTTAGCACTAAATAGAAGGTAGCTTATTTTAGTTTGACATTGCAAGGAAGAGCGATCGATTGGTATCATGGATTAGAAAGGAAAGTGAAAGATGACTGGAGCAAGATCACAGAAGCTTTTATTAATCATTATGATTGCAACACTCACATAAAGGTAACCATGAAATACCTCAAGTTGCTTAGGTAAAAATGCAACGAGACCTTTATAGAGTACCTATTGAGATAGAGGTTTAAAGTGCTAGAAATAAGGAAGAAGTCAAAAATATCAAATCAAATCTACATGTTTATTAAGAATGCCAACTCGTATTTGAGAGATGGTTTGAAAGCCAAGGGATTAAAAGACTGGGAATCATTGAAAGACATAGCCATAGATCTAGAAGAGGAACATAATGAGCATAAAAAAGAGTTTAGGAGGGTTTAGTAATCAAAGGAATCAAGGAGCTTAGAATGTAAGTAGAGCTAATTTTGGTTAAACTACTGAGGTATCCACTATAGCAAGGCATTATTCAAACTTAGGCAAGCCGCTATCTTGTTGTCTAAAGTAGTTTCAAAAAGAAGGAAAGCTCCAACCTCTTTCTTCTAGACCTGCCAAAAGTGAAGGCTAGCCCTATCATAAATTAGATTTATTCTATCAATATTATCAGCATACTAGCCACGATATAGATAATTGTTGCAGTTTAAGGGATAGGATTTAAGACTTGATTGATTCTAGGCAAATACTTAAACCAGAATAGAGGCAAAAAAGTTAGGTTGCATACTCAAGGGTTCCTCCTAAGATCAATATGTCAACTCAGGTCTCCCGAAATGGTATGTACTCTAAGACTTGTATGGGAATGATTATCTAGCTGTGAAAGGAAGTGCTGAAGTGAATTAAGGTTTAATATGCGTAATGGTTATAAGGGCTACAGATAGTAAGAGTGAGTCAAAAGAATAGGTTTAGGATTTATGGGTAGATTCTGATCTAGAGTAGAAGTTAAATAAGGAAGCAGAAACCAAAGCAGTGACCTAAAATGGTCAAGTGGTGCCAAAAGTAAAAAGCTAGCAAATTCCCCATGTAGTGGAGAATAAAGAAGATGATGTGATGAAATAGTTAAAGAAGACTCCCACATAGATTTTGATTTGGGATCTGTTGCATCAATCCTCCTCTCATCGATAAAAAGTGGTCGAACCTTTATATGCGATAACCATTTCAACTACCATATCACCATCTGAGTTTGTGGCAATGGTAAAAGGAGATGAGGAAATAAGAGTTAGCTTTTTTGATACAGATTTACCACTTGAAGGGTGTCACCATAACTGTCCCTTATACATTAAAGTAAAAGTTAACGGCAAGTACATGATTTGTGTAATGGTTAATGATGGGTCATCAATTAATGTCTGCCTGTTTAAGGCTATAACAGCATATGGGATTGAGGATTCCATGATCTCTTAGTCCAAGCTTACCATCATGGCCTATAACAAGATAAAGAGATAAGTATATGTGACTTTTAAGGTCAAGGTTAAATAGGGGTGATTATGGATGATCTGGAGTTTGCAGTGATTGATATTCCTGCGAATTTCTCTCTAGTTTTGGGAAGGTTGTTATCCATAAGTTGGGAAGAGTTCCGTCAACATTGCATTAGATGATAAAGATCCCCCACGATAGTGAGATAGTGATGATCAGGGCTACGAGGGAGAATCAAGTGTTGATGCTTGAAATAGCTAATCAGCCTTTCAATGGTTTCAACATTACCGAAATCTTTTTAGAGGAAGGGGAAAATCCTAAGGGTGTGACCATGCTAAAAAAGATGAACTATCTGCCTAGAGCTAGATTAGGACATGCTTCAAAAGGTCTAATCTTAGAAATTCAGCCTTAAGGATAGAAGGATCAAAAGGGATTGGGATACATTATAGAGACATCATAACTGAAGAAGATGAGAAAAGTTATCCCTATGCTAGAAGAGAGTTTTGTTCGGGCCAAAAGGAATGTTAGGTATTATGGGGAATTCGAGCCGACTATCATTAAGGGATAGGTTGTGCCAAGATTTGAGATCTTTAATGATGTATTTGATTAAGCTGCAAATGAAGTGAAAGTCATTTTAGATTTTTGGGATAAGTAAATCATGACCAACCTAACTGAGTTAAGAATCAGACATAAAGAAGAGATTCTGACTGATGCTGTGCTCTATGATAAAAGAAAGAGGAAGATGAGAGAAAAAGGCATTGATGAAAGTTCTTTTCATAATTTATATGTACCTGAATTTTTCAATGACGATGTTCCTACTTCCTTTCTTAATAATATGAATAATTTTGCTTAATTTTGTGATATCTTATCTAACTTCATTATGCATAATGATAATCATGACCTACATAACATGTTTAATATGAATTCAATCAATACTACCTCATTTAATCTCGGTACTTACAAAAATCCTAGAGATATCTTAATTGCATATGATGTAACTCCTAAAGAGAGGACTAAATTTAAGAGAATGTTAAAAAAATGAAAAAGTCTCTGGTCAGACTTAAGAAGACATGCCAGGGTGGATCGAGATATAGCTAAACATGCCATCTATATGCACCTAAAATCAAAACCATTGAAGTAGAAACTATGGAGAATGAGACCAAAATGGGAGGAAAAGATAAAAGAAGAAGTAGACAAGAAAGTTAAAGCCAAATTTCTAAAAGAAGTATAATATCCAATGTGGTTAGCTAATGTGTTTCCAGTCACCAAAAAGGATGGTAAGGTCTGGATGTGTATAGATTAAAGAGATCTAAATAAAGCCTGCCCAAAAGATAACTTCCCATTGCCTTATATAGATGTGATGATTGATAGTGCAACAATGTGCAAAATGTACAGTTTTGTGGATAGGTATGCCGGTTACAATCAGATTTTGAACATAATACCCGACAAGATAAAAATTGCCTTCATCATGAAATAGGGGACCTTTTGTTACAAGTTTATGTCTTTCAATTTGAAAAACACTAGGACTACATACCAGAGGATGGCCATAAAGATTTTTGATGATCTAATTCATAAGGAAGTGGAAGTGTATGTTGATAACATGATAATCAAATCTTCTATAAGAGAAAGACATTTTGAGGCCTTAGAAAAGTTCTTCAAAAGGATAGATAAGTACAATTTGCATTTGAATCTGAAAAAGTGTGTCTTCGATGTAACTTCAAGAAAGCTCCTAGGACATATTGTGAGTCAAAGAGGAATTGAGGTAGGCCCTGATAAAGTCAAAGCAATTAGAGAAATGCTAGTTCCAAAGAAAGAAAAAGAAATAAGGGGATTTCTAGGTAAAATACAATATATTAGCAGGTTTATAGCTAAGCTCACTACCATATGTAAGGATATTTTCAAACTTCTCAAAAAGAACCAACCAACTAAGTGGAATAATGATTGCCAAAAAGCTTTTGACATAATAAGTGAATATCTGCTAAAGCCACCAGTTTTACAACCAATAAGGTGGGAAAAGACATTGATCCTTTATCTGTCCATTGAAGAAAGTTCAGTGAGGGCTATGATAGCATATGAAGATGAGATGGGTGTTGAATTTGCAATTTACTTCTTAAGCAAGAAATTTCTTCCTTATGAGGTCAAGTACATAGAGGTGGAAAAGATTTGCTTAGCAGTAGTGTGGGCCTCAAAGAAACTGAGATGCTACTTCCAGTTGTATATTGTACAAGCCATGTCTAAACACAACCTAATAAGGTTTCTTCAAACGACACAGTCTTTTATAGGCAGAAAGAATAAATGGTTTCTCTTACTTTAATAATTTGATATTTAGTACATAACAAGAAAAACTATAAAAGGGTGAGCAATTGTAGAATTCTTGGCTAATCACCCATTAGAAGGTGAGCAGTTGGAGTTTGAATTCCTAGTTGAAATCTTAAACCTAATTGTGGTCCAAGGATGGCAAATGTACTTTAATGGCGCAGTGAACAACAAAGGACCAGGCGTAGGGGTGATTTTAGTTACCCCTGAAGGAGAAAAGCTACCGTTAGCTAAGAAGCTGAGATATAAAGTCACAAATAACATGGCAAAATACGAAGCCTGCATATTTGGACTGGAAGCATTATGGGCTCTTAGTGCAAAAATAGCTGAGATGTTTAGGGATTTGTCATGGATAGTGTATCAAGCTAATAAAGAGTGGACCATCCGTAAAGAAACATTGATGCCTTACATAAAATACCTAAGGTCGATTAGTAGATGATCTGAAATGTGCACTTTTCATCATATTCTGAGAGATGAGAATTAGCTAGTAGACGTATTGGCTACCTTGATTTCTATGTGGGATAATCTAAAAGGGATGATCATGAAATCGATGATCATTTCCAATTTTGAAAGGTCTTGTTATGAAACAAAGTAGATAATGGAAATAGAGTAAGAGAAAGACAAGCTATGGTTTTATGACATCCAAAATTACTTAAAAAATTGAAACTTCCCTAAAGAAGCCACAAACAAGGATAAAAAGTTATTAAGGAAGTTGTCAACTCAGTTTATTAATGTAGACGGGGTCTTATACAAGAGGCAAGTGAATAGTGTTTAACTTTGTTTCTTAGAGGAATGAGAGGTAGAAAAAGTCATGGAGGAAATACACGTAGGGTCCTGTGGTACACATATGAATTGTTGAAAGTTAGCCAAAAAAATCATGTGCTAAGGATTCTTTTAGCTCACTATGGACCATGATTATTTGAAATGCATGCAAGGATGCCACAATTGCCAACAGTATGAAGATCTGAAACACATGCTAGTATCTGGACTTCACAACTTATCGTCTCCTTAGCCATTTGCTACATAAGGGATAGACATAGTAGTAGAGATACAACTGATAGCTTTAAACAGCCATCGCTTTGTTGTAGTGGCAATCGATTATTTCTCGAAATGGGTTGAGGTAGAATTTTAAAGAAGTTCGGGGTAAGAGAGATGGCTAGATTCATAGAGAGGAGTTTAATCTATAGATAAGGGGTTCAATATCATATAGTTTTCGATAAAGGTGTCTAATTTGAAGTAGAAACAAAGGCTCTCTTATTGAAATTCAAGATTCAACATCATAAATCCTCTCCTTACAGGCCACAAGCCAATAGAGCAGTTAAAGTAACAAACACAAAGCTCAAAAGGATTTTGACCAAGATAGGTGACTTACAAAGACTGGGTGGATAAACTTCATTTTGCTCTTTAGGGATACAGAACTACAATTCAAACTTCAACGGGTGCTACTCTATTCTCCTTAGTGTATAGGATAGATGCGGTGCTTCCAGTAGAGATCGAGCTTTAGTCATTGAGAGTGGCAATAGGATCAGAGATTCTTAAGACGGCCTAAATCAAATAAAGATTCCAATAGTTAAATTTGCTTGATGAGAAGTGTTTAAGATCCAATTATCACAATCAAGTTTACTAGAAAAGGATGGCATGCACCTTTAGTAAAAGGGTAAAGGATCATAAATTGAAGGAAGGAGAGATAGTCCTTGAACACATTAGACCATAACTTCTCAACCTAAGAGGGAAGTTCAAGTAAAATTGGGAAAGGCTATTCATCCTCAAGCAAATGTTACCAAAGGGTGCTACGATCCTTACAGATTGTGATGGAAATGAATTAAGGCAACATATGTGTAACACCACCTACCCATTTCAACCTGAAATAGGTAAGGCGTGCTACTCCCACTGAGGTCACTAATCCTAGGATTTCCCCAAGGACCTTTCATTTAACTTCTATCTAACTTTGGCTAAGTTTGACTAAACCTAGCCTTAAGCCAATTCTAATTATTTATTCTTTTATTACTGTCTATTTTAGTCCGTTAAAATTTTCATCAGCCACTGTCAAACATTTATGGAAATTCGACTAGGATAATGATTGCTCTGGTAACTAACCCCAATTAATCCTACAAGAAAAACACTTCTAATCTCAACTTCTAACCTTATTTCCCATTTTAGACCTTCTGGTCTGTGAGAACATAATCACATATTCCCAGAATACTCATTTCATCAGTCATAAGGTCGTAGACCAATTAGCACACAAGCATCCATAACTAGATATTCATTAATACACACAAAACTATACATACATTTAGGTTATCAGTTCCAGTCATATACATGTCCTATAACCCATACTATCTATATACATGAGTGTATCCTTATATACATAACTCAAAAAAGAAAATAAAAGTACCAAGGACTCAATTCCACTACACTACTGACAATGTTTGATGCCGACCATCGCTCTGTCTATAGCCTACACATTAGAACACTGACACACTGAGTATGCCACTCAGTGATAGACTAAATCAAACAGATTATCTGTAATCATGCAAGAATGCAACATGTTATGTTCTACACATAACAAGTGCTCCAAATAACTCTAAGTCAATCCAGTTATTTAATCCAATTTATTCATTTATTATTTTAGATTAATTCATTACATTATAGGCCCATAACAGATAGACTACAATTTAAGACATCGGACAACGAGATGCCTCCTGTCTAGTGGCCCACTTTTAGGGCCTATGTAGCTGCACCTACCTCGCTCAATACTTAGGGACCCATCCGTAGACTACTCCCAATATCGAACTAGTAGATACTTAAGGACTCGTTCATAGACCACTCCCAATATCTACGAATTATATCAATCAATACACAAGGGTGGATACTTAAGGACTTGTCTATAGACCACTCCAAATATCCATAAACACATTAATAATCGTGTAGGGTACATCACATAATCTTAGCGGCAACACCCACTACAATCAATACAGGGCAGTGGGCCTCTGAAGGACTGACTACCAAGCAGCTGCTTTATCCCTTAGTTGTCCAGCCAACCCATCGAATGGGTGTCTAACTAATGGCCAATTACCATTTTAGAAAGTAATTATGATTATTTTACCCTTAAGTTACAGTTTCAAAATAACCCATGCAAGTAATTATAACTTTGCCATTATCACAAATTTTACTACTTATTTGGTTAGTTTTCACAACTGGCACTATTCATTTGATCATTTTGGTATGTTACACTTTTCATCACTTGTAGTATTCAAGTCCCATTTTTATGGTTTCTTTATATCATCATTCTTACATCAAATCAATAATATAAGGTACATTATTTCACCAAGTTTTTAGTCACATTTTCACTTTTAAATAAGTTACGTTTCTTGGCCATAAAAAGTGCCATTTTTTGGGTCTTTTTCTTTATGATTTCCATACTTCATGTACACACCATTTGCACAAAAAATACACTAAATTGCTATATACAGATACCATACACCCCATGATACATCATTCAGCAACCATAAGCTCACACTTACACATGTAATCTTTCCTAATTAAATCTATAAATCCTATTATTTTAGTACCAAATACATAATTATAATACAATTTCTCCTAATTACATGCCTATACTCCAAAATGGCACATTTCCATACAAGGTTACACACACCAAACTTAACATACAAGCTAGACATAATAAGTTTGACTTATTCCACATACCTAGGGTGTGTCTACACCACTTTCTCCACCAATTTGAACTTGATCACCTTGGTTTCTCTCACTTGAATTAGGCACCCTTAAACATAAATATTTTGAACTTAGAAAAATTCCAGAAAATCATCTATAACTCTAATTTAAATTCTAAAACTATAGAAATTTTTCAAATTGCCTAAGCTACCTATATCAAAAATAAAAAAAAATGGAATTAGTGGTCTTTTACTCACTTTTGATAGTATTCACCCAAGTGTTGAAATTCCTAAAATTGAGCTCCTTCCTCCAATTTCTTATGGGAATTGCAATAAAGTGTAGCAATCTAGAATGGACCTAGTGTTTTGCTTTCACCTGCTAACAAGTCAAATAGCGAGATACGTATTAAGCTACCTCACATTTCATCCTAAGCCACTACTAATGATGCTTTAACCTAAGGTACATCTCCGTGCTTTCTGGGTGCCTCAAGTATAGAGCCTCGTGAGCTTTTCTCAAAATTTACAATCTGAGCTTGTCAACATCAGGCACACATAACATATTCTGGTAATATAGGCTTCCATCTTTTGCTAATTTAAAACCTACTACCTTCCCCTTTTTGGCTTTATCCGCAGTTTGCACTAAGTGAACATCTCTCAACTGTGCTTCATCACTTGCTACCTAAAATCAGCCTTGGCTTGCAACTCAGCTACCACTGCACCTTTTTGAGTATACACCACTCTAGCATGTATCAATTTCAATTTAGCTATCATTTTTTAGCTCAAAGCATCTATAACTACATTTGCCTTTCTTGGATGATAATCAATTAAGCAATTGTAGTCCTTGATCAACTCCATCCATCATCGTGGTCTCAAGTTCAATTCCTTTTATATGGGTAAGTACTTTAAGCTCTTATGGTTAGTGTAGATATATCATCTCTCTTAATACAAGTAATGTCTCCACAACTTTAAGGGAAAGATAATTACTGCTATTTCCAAGTTATGTGTTAAGTAATTCCTTTAAAGTGGCTTTAGCTATTGGGAGGCATAAGTAATCACTTTTCCTTCTTACATTAACACATAAGAAAGTCTGTTGTGCGATGCATCACTATAAATCACAAACTCTTTACCTAGTTCTGGTTGAGTTAGGATAGAAGCTTCTATCAACATGTGCTTCAACCTATCAAAATTGGCCTGGCCCTTGTCTTCCCATTCAAACTTCATATCCTTTATGATCAACCTTGTTAGTGGAGCAGCAATCATCGAGAACCTTTTTATAAATCTCTGGTAGTAACTTGCCAATCTTAGGAAGCTTTGAATCTCACTCACATTCCTAGGAGGATTCCATTCCAACACTGCCTTCACTTTACTTAGATCCACCCTAATACCTTCAGCTAAGGCAATATGATAAAAAAATGTCACTTTTTCTAACCAGAACTCACATTTACTCAACTTTGTATACAATTGCTTCTCTCGTAAAGTTTGTAGAACAATTAAGAGGTGCTGTTCATGTTTCTTCCAAGTTCTGGAATACACTAATATGTTGTTAATAAATATAACCATAAACTGGTCTAAGTATGGCTTGAAAACTCTTTTCATCAGGTCTATGAATGCTGCTGGGGCATTAGTGAGCCCAAATGGCATCACTAAGAATTCATAATGCTGATATATGGTTCTAAATGCCATCTTAGGGATGTCACTCTCCTTGATCCGTAGCTGATGGTACCATGATCTCAAATCTATCTTGGGGAAGACACTAGCAGCCCATAGCTAATCAAAGAGATCATCGATCCTAGGTAATGGGTACTTGTTCTTAACTATTACCCTATTCAGTTGCCTATAATCGATACATAACTAAAGTGATCCATCCTTCTTCTTTACAAATAAAGCTAGAGCTCCCCAAAGAGACACACTAGGCCTAATGTAGCCTTTATCTAATAATTCTTGCAACCGTACTTTTAGTTCATTCAGTTCTGCTAGGGTTATTCTGTAATAAGTAATTAAGATTGGGTTCACACCCAAATAAGTCTCAATCTCAAAATCCAACTCTCGATGTGGTGGCAATCTAGGTAACTCATCTAGGAATACATCAGGAAAATTAGACACAATTGTTATCTGATCTAAGCTTGGGGTCTGGACACTAGTGTCTACCACTACAGCTAAAAAAGCTACACATCCCTTCTAGATGATTCTCTTAGCTGTCATGCTTGAAATCACATTATGTAGGGAGTTTTTGTTACCCTTAACTATTACTTCTTACCCATCTAGGGTTTGAAGACTCAACCTCTTCTTCTCATAGTCAATAACTACCTTATGTTCTAATAGCTAGTCTATACCTAATATAACATCAAACTCATGGAAGGGTAGCTCTATTAGGTTGGCTAGGAAAGTCTACCCATTTATCATCAAAGGACAGTGTCTATATGTAGTGTTCACTATTACACTTTAGCCTATTGGGTTGCTTACTTGAATGTCTAAGTATATATATTCTAGTTCTAGGCCTCTATTCCTAGCTTGTGTAGTGCATACATAAGAGTGTGTTGATCCTGGATCTATCAAAGCTAGTACTGAAGCATTAAGTAAAGAGAAAGTACCAACTATGACATCAGGAGCCTCTACTTCCTCCCAAGCATGAATGGCATTCTATCATGTTAGAGCTCTAGCCTCTGATCTACCTCTCTAATTTGTGGTGGCCTGTTCTTGTCTCGGTTATCTCGTAGGTCTACCAGTTGTAGCTACAATTGAGGCCAATGTTTGAATTGCCTCTAGTAGCCTTTAAGGGTACTTCCTCTACTAATGAAGAGAAGTGCAAGAGATTTGAAAAGGGCCTTAATGTAGAGATCAGGATATATATATCCACTTTAAAGATTAGAGACTTCTCTGAA
>CANXYI012095847.1:0-11948 GCA_948208565.1 Hura crepitans
CATCAGTCTCTATAGCTCTGTATAGAATAGTTCCTGTGGAATTGAAAGAGCTAAAGATTTAGTTGCAAGAGCTTCTAGACAAGGGTTTTATTAGACCGAGTGTTTCACTATGGGGAGCATCGATTCTATTTATCAAGAAGAATGATGGTTCTTTGAGACTTTATTTGGCTTACAAATAGTTGAACAAAGTCACCATCAAGAATAAGTATCCTTTACCATGGATCAATGATCTTTTTAATTAGCTTAAAGGGGCTGGTGTGTTCTCTAAGATTGATCTTAGATCTAAGTATTACCATTTGAGAGTAAAAGAGGAAGACATACACAAGATGGCTTTCAAGACTAGATATGGTCAATATGAGTTCATATTAATGCCTTTCGGGTTAACCAATGCACTAGTGGCATTTATGGACCTCGTGAATAGGATCTTTAAGCCATTTATAGATCAGTTTGTGATGGTCTTCATAGACAACATTCTTGTGTACTCTAAGAATAGAGATAATCATGTAAGATATTTATGGATAGTTCTTTAAATTTTGAGGGATGAGAAGCTCTATGCTAAGCTTAGCAAGTGCGAGTTTTGGCTAGAGGAAGTAGCATTTTTAGGGCATATAGCTTCGGCAGATGGTATAAGGGTTAATTTTAGTAAGATTCAGGTAGTGATGGATTGGAAATCACTAAGGAACACGATTAAGGTCATGAGTTTCTTAAGGTTAGCTAGCTATTATAAAAGGTTTGTCAAGGGGTTTTCCTTGATTGCAGCCCCTATGACATGTCTTCTGAGAAAAGGTGTGAAGTTTCTATGGGATAGCAAGTGTTAAGAGAGTTTCGATAAGCTAAAGAGTAAGCTGATAGAGGCTCTAATTTTAGTTTAGCCAGTGTCAAGGAAAGAGTTCACCATATAAAGTGATGCTTCACTGAATGGGTTGGATTGTGTACTCATATAAGATGGCAAGGTTTTTGCCTATGCTTCTCGATAGTTAAAATCTCATGAGAAAAACTACCCAACACATGATTTAGAGCTTGTAAGCATTGTGTTTGCTTTAAAGGTATGGAGGCACTATCTCTACAGAGAAAAGTACTATGTTTTCACCGACCATAGGAGTCTAAAGTATTTGCCGATGCAAAAGGAGTTAAAGTTAAGACAAAAAGATAGAAGGAGTTAATTAAGGTTTATGTTTACCTTATAGATTACCATCTTGGGAAAGCTAATAAAGTTCCAGATGCCTTGAGTAGAGAGCTTATGTTAGCTTTAAAGGCAATGTATGTTAGTTTGAAGTTGCAAGATGATAGTGGTCTGATGGTTGAGTTTCAAGTCAAACCGAGTTTGATACAAATAGTGAAAGATTTATAGAAGGATAATCCCAGACTTTAGAGCATCATAAGTATGATTCAAGAGGGAAAGCCTACCAAGTTTATGATTAAGGAAGATGATTAATTGTACTATCATAACTGCTTATGTGTGCTAGAGAAAAAGGACTAGAGACAGTAGATTCTATAAGAAGCACACAATGCATCATATGCGATGCATCCTGGCTGTACAAAGATGTACTAGGATTTGAAGATGGCCTATTTATGGCTAAGCATGAAGAGAGACATAGTTGATTTTATGACTAGATGCCTTATTTATCAGTAAGTGAAGGCCGAGCATAAGGTTCCATCTAGTTTGCTTCATCCTATAGCAATACTAGAATGGAAATGGGATTGGATCACTATGGATTTTATGATTGGACTACTGATGACCAGAAGCTGGCATGATTTTATTTAAGTAGTGGTTGAGAGATTGACCAAGTCTACTCATTTCATTATAGTGAGAAAGGATTACTCTATAGAGAGACTGGCAGAACTGTATGTTAATGAGATAGTTAGGCTTCATAGAGTGCCTTGATCTATCATTTTAGATAGAGATCCCTGGTTTACATCAAGGTTTTGGAGGAAACTTCAGAATGCTTTAGGGACTAGGCTCAGTCTTAGCACGACTTTTCATCCATAGATGGATGGTAAGTTAAAGAGGATTATTTAGATTCTTAAGCATATGCTTCGAACATTTGCCATAGAGCTTAAGGGTAGCTAGGATAAGTATTTTTCACTAGCAAAATTAGCTTAGAATAATAGTTATCAAGTGAGTCTAGGTATGGATCCTTATAAGGTGTTATATGGGAGGTGATGTAGAACTCCCTTTTGTTAGAGCAAATTGAGTAAGCATAAGCTTATGGGAATAGATTTGGTTAAAGATGCTAAAGAGAAGGTAAAGATCATCAGAGAAAGGCTAAAGGCTAAGATAGACAAAAATCTAATGCGGATTTAAAGAGAAGAGATATAAATTATGAAGTTAGCAATATAGTTTTCATGAAAGTATCTCCATGGAAAAAGGTGTTAAGGTTCTGTAAGAAAGGGAAGTTAAGTTTAAGGTTTATTAGACCATATGAGATCACAAAATATGTAGGTCCATTGGTTTATAAACTAGCTTTACCTCCAGAGTTGTAATTGATTCATGATGTCTTTCATGTCTCAATACTGAGAATATATAGATCAGACCCTTAACATGTTTTAAAAGCTAATAAAGTGGAGATACGACTAGATTTATCACATTAAGAAGAAACTATTGGTATCCTGGCTAGAGAGGTTAAGGAATTATAAATAAGACTGTGCCTTTAAAGAAAGTCTTATGGCATCATCATAGCATGGAAGAGGCTGTGTAGGAAAGCGAGGCTTAAATGCAGGAACACATCATGCTCGACATACCTCTGTATCCATATTTGTTTGAACCAAGTATGTCGAGGATGACATCTTTTCTATGAGGGGATGAAATGTAATGACCTAAATATCCCTACTCTCATGAATATTACTTTTTGGGACGAATAGTGCTCCCTGAGACCCGAGTCACACTAAGCATACCAATTGAAAGTATTAATTACAAGAGAATTTTGGGTAAAGTTTGAAGCCAATTCGGAGTCATTCAGATGGTTAAAAATGCTAATTAAGATTTTATGGTAGTGTCCTATAAATAATGTCACAGGCGAAGTTGAATCGTAAAATAAATTAAAAGTTGCTCAAAATAATTTGAAAATATTACACTCGAAATGATGAGCATTTTGAGGCAAGTCTATGGACACAAAAATCATCTGAAATAGTGGAGTATTTTGGGAGGGAAAATTGAGAAGAAAACTGAGGTGAATAGTAACTTTCTCTCTCTTAGGTTTTCTTTTTTTGCAAATTTTATTTTTAGCATGTATCTAGGCTTAAAATATTTTTTTGACTTGTATTCATAGGCAAAATGACAACTCAAGCCTCTCGAGGCAAAGAGAAGGCTTGAGCAAACTTCAAGGGTCCTGTACGACCTTAATCGATATGTGTAATCAATTTAATTTGAGTGAAATGGCATGAATATTAATTATGGTGCATGGATATAAACATAGAAATAAATGCATTGTGATGATGATTTATGGATGGTTGTTGAGTGTATTTGTTATGCATTTGATGAGAATTATGCTCTATAAGTGTTGTAATATGTGTGATTGAATTTGTGTTGAAAGTTGCTTGGTTTAAGATTGAAAATGGATGGATTTTTCTGCAAAAATTGCAAGAAATTCGTATGTTTGCTACTAAAAATGAGGCCTTACAGCTGTGACCTTTTAGCAGGTCACACCTATGACTCCATTAGGCAAAAATGCAGGTTTATAGTGTTTTAACGGGGTCACAACCATGACCCATAAAGGGTCATGACTGTGACCCATTTTGACCACTTTGGACTGCATAGTGTTTTCTTCATAACTTTTTCAATTCTTAACAAAACTTCAAACCATTTTCAACAAAATTTTTGTCATGATATTGAGAGCATTTTGACCCTTATTCAGGTATATTTTTATAAGATTATTAAAGGTTTTTAACACTTGAAATGTAATTCTATATTTTTGAACATTTAGGTCTAAAGCTCTATGATGTTAATAGAACTCAAGTTGTACCTCGTGTACCATATACATGTGAATGAACCTTGATTTTAAGTCCAATATTTTTTAGTATCTTATGATGTCCTCATGTAACTATAAAGATTGTTGTAGCTATAAGTGATCATATGTTGTCATTATTTATATTTGTGCCCAAACTGGCCATGCTATGCGTAATGTAATATATATGCTATAGGCGTATGATATAGGTCGTTCTAATATGCAAAATGGCCAATGAGATAAATAAATGTCACAAGATGGTGTGAAATGTATAATTGATATAAATGACATAATATAATAGGTTTAATGATGCCTATATATTTAGACAACCTAGTTTGGATAGGTTGATCGATCAATTAGGATTGTAGCGGCTGCTAGCATACCTTTGGGTATAAGACTAATGGGTCATTGATTTACATGCCAATAGACATGAGTGCCTTCGAGCCTAAGATTTACTTATTGCGATATATGAGAGCCTTCAAGCCTAAGATTATATGTTGTGTGCATGGGACCCTTCAGGCTTAAGATTATGTATTGTGTGCATGAGAGCCTTTTAGCCTAAGATTACTTGATGTGTGCATGAGCCTTCAGGCCTAAGTTTACATGCTATGTGTAAGAGAACCTTTAAGCTTAAGTTATATACCTAATTAGCATGAGAGCCTTTGGGCCCAAGTTATGCATCTCTGGATGTAGAGAGCCTTCAGGCCTAAGTTATACATCTTCGGATGTACAGAGCCTTTAGGCCTAAGTTACACATCATCGGATGTAGAGAGCCTTCGGGCCTAAGTAATTTTGTTATCCAATCTTGGTTAGTTATCTTATGGATATAGGCACCATTTAAATAATTAAAATGGTTTAAAAAGGCAAAGATTAAGATAGTATGTTTAATGGCATTAATATGTGACCTATAGACATAATGTGATCAAATGACTCAAAAATTGTCTTGAGATGCCAAAATGTGTTTATTATCACTTGTATGACCATTTATGGTGATTATATGTGTATACATCTCAAATATTAATATGGACAGTTATGAGGTGCATAATGGCACTTATGACCGAAGATAGGTATGTTAATATTCTTTGCTGCATATGAGTTCGGTAAGACATCTTTATAAGCTGTTGTGATATAGTATAATTTTTATTATGCCTTATGGTCTACAAATGACTATTATGGGAAAATTGTGATTTTAGCATAATTGATGTTTAAAGCTGACCTTATATATGTGATGCATTATGTTAATAATATGGTGGTTAGTTGATGTTTATATAATGCCTCGATAATTGTGCCATAAAATGATTGGTTTATGCTTACAATGAACATGTTGGCATATAAGACACCAAATGTGTATGAATATGATTCTAAAACTGAAATGATTTGTGTTACATATAAATTATGGAAAAATAGCATATTGAGATGTTTTAAAACCCGAAATGGTTTATGGACATATATGACATGTTATAATTTGTCTTCCTATAAGTTAAAGTGATTACACCACTAAGCAAAAGCTTAGTGCATTGCTAGTTTGCAATATGTAGGTAACAAGGCAACAGATTGGAGCCAAAGCTTCAGAAAGTAGAAGACATGAAGATAAACCTTAGCTGAGTATTTTTGTACTAGTAATGATATTGTAAATGTAATGTCTATATAATCAGTGTGATCTTTTGATCCCAAAGGGATTTGGTTAAATTCACATTTTGTAGTGGGTTTTTGTATTAAATATTACAATTGTTGATTTTTACTTTCTATTTCTCGCATGTTGTGTGATGATTGAATACTTTACATGTGAGAATGCTAATTATAAGAGCTTGAGGCTCATTATGTATTATGATATGTTTTAGAGGGTTAAAAGGACCCATGTGAGTTGGAGATGTATGGTTTGAATGTATAGAAGTGTTTTTAAACATGTAAGAATTTGAAAAAGTATCCCAGTACAGCCGTTATGTTGTCAAATTTTCAACATGAAGACCTTAATGTTTACCTCAATTTACATACCAAAAAGGTTTTCAATGTTTTATTACATTTCCATGTCAAGAAATGTTTTCTTATATAAAAGTTTTAAATTTTAAGTGATTTTGGATAATGGAACTGGATATCATTTTGCATGCACACATCCCCAGTTCGAGTCTGGTGTATAGATCTGGTGGATGGCGCCATAGAAACTATGAGTTAACTAATCACTATTATCCTTGATTAGAAAGACCTATTAGGATAGACCCCCATTTTTGGGAATCATAAGCCTTTTAAGAACAAATAGCAACTTCTTTTATATTGTATAACCCTAAGTGCTTATGATTGGATTATGCTTGCAATGTGGTCTTATTACATTTAAACTTATTTGAAGTGGGGATAAGCCTATTATGCCTTTTATCTTTAATGGGCCTAGCCTAATTTCACCTCAAACAAGATTTAAATGTCTTTAGCCATTATTGTTGCATAAGCTTTAAATATGAGAGTTCATTGGGCCTATTTTGGCCTAAAAATTAACCTATGCATAACTCAATAATGCTTAGGTAACCTTACCAAGGGAAAGAATTGCTAAAACCATATGTGTGGGAGTAACAAGGTTAGAAGGCTTATTGTTTGTGTTTATCTTTGTACACTTAACATGCTTTTGTATACATGTATAACATTATATTGTACCTACTTTATAATATCAACCTCTTGTATTAATGTACCTTGTATATCTCATGAGTTTTTATATTCTATGTATACATCCATATAATGTTCACATGCATTGCATATAGATTTAGGCACATCTCACACTAACATGTGTTACTTCTTGATTATACATTCTTAAAGTTGTGATGCTTTATACATCTTGTAAAAATGTATCTTTATGCATACATCTAAGAGCTAATGCATAGTTCATCTTCATCTCCATATGTATCTTTGCATCTCTGACCATGCATGCATTGAATCATGTAAACATCTTTATCTTCATATGCCTAGAACCCTACATGTATCCTTATGTATATATACCTGCACCTTTACATATATCCTTACATGATCTACATATGTATCTCCGTACATACAGTTTTCTTTATCTTGTACACTAACATGTATCGCATATTGCATTAGTCCTCTTAGGTATCAACCTAATATACCAAAGGCATAGGTGACAAACATCATTCTAGTCCCTAACCATGTAATGGCATATGCATAACACCATACCATCTTAAGCATCCATCATCCATCATGTGGGTAAAACCATTCATATATATGATCATCACATCATCCATCCCTATGAACATTCTAAATCTTACCTAATGCAGCTCCAAAAAAACCTCACCCATCTATGCATAACATACACATCCATGCATAGTGATATGTAAGCCATGCACTTTGTAGGAATAGTTCATATCTAGTCATACCCTACATCTAATATAATTATTCATGCATAAACTTAAGAGCCAACATATATAGGCCCTCGTTCATTAATTCTGCATGCATGAACATACATTTGGTATCACATGCAATCTTGTATATGTGCACTACACATGCATACTACTCAGGCTTAACCATATATCCATTACCATCCGCCTTTCCTAGAATAGGAGTAACATCCATTCATTTGGCACTATGCCTAAGCATTATCATTCATCATGTAGACTACATTCACCTAGCATTACCTTACCTAATGTAGGCATTGAATGCATTCATTTTTCATCACCCTTACTTAATCATTCTTTAAACATGCATCATACCATATTAACCATGTGTCACGCCAACTATAGGGGTTATCCTTTGTTTAGGCTCTTCCAAGGAAATAACCCTACATTCGAAAAGAACTTTGATCTCAAGAGATGAAACTAAATGGAAAAGACTTGTAGTGCTTTAGAGTAATTGTCGAAGTAGCTATAGCTTCAGAAATAGAGAACATCTAAGCCATGATTCAAGAAGAGCCTGCCAAAGTAAAGACTACTAAGGAGGCAAGCAATGACTAAGAAATAGAACCAAGTTGCCCACTATAATGACCTACCTAATTCCCGAAGGAACTTGATAGAAAATGTTAATTTTTATAGGTCACCCATCCTAATTCTACATTAGGTGCCATTCATTTAACACTTATGGACTTATCTATCTTAAGTTTATGCTCTCATTATTTCTGCATTCTAACATAATGTTACTCTTACGGGATCTATAAAGGATTTTTAAAACCATTTAATTAGATACAAAGGCATTTTACAGAAATTTGGGTAGCATAATGGGTACCCATGGGAAAAACTAAAAATTTTAACCTGCAAAATCACACTTTTATGATCATTATACACAAGTTCCTCAACTCTTGAACCCATTTGGACCTTCAAAAACTCTGTCAATCTCATTGTAACAACAAATAAGGTCTCAAACCCATATTATTCAATAGATAAACATATGGGCATGCACTCATACAAACAATCATTTAATAGTTCATAAGTTTATAATTTACAAACCATTTTATGTATATACTAAGAGTATGTTTAAACATGATACTCTCCTAGGTTCCATACCTTTTATACATGAGTGCCCTTATTTTATATATGTATAAGTAAACAAAATATACCTTATGTTGGTTGTCATGCTACACTATACACGCTGAGGCTAAATAGCTACTATCTATCTATAACCTGTGCATCAGAACATTGACACATTGAGTATAAACTCAATGGTATAATTAAGGTATGCTGCACACAATCATGCATCGGCTATTTATGCATATGTGTAGAACTAGCTACATGCAATTTTATCATAATTTAGTCCATCTTATCATTTCATAATCTATGTCTTACATAGTCCAACTAAATTTGCTAAATCACATACATTACTTGCAATTAGGTCAATAAGGCACAATTTATTTAAGTTATTATTATTATTGCTAACTTATTCCCATCCTTTTAATTTAGGCCCATAATGGAAAGACTACACTTAAAGTCATTGGATAGTAGGATCTAGATAGTGCAGTGGCCTATATTTCTAACCTGAGTAGCTGCACTTACCCACATCTATCCGATAGCAAGGATCAGCCCCATGGGACCTCCAGAGTGCAGATGGTAGGGATCAGTCTTAGAGCACCTCCTAACATCTATAGAGATAATAGGGATTAGCCTAATAGGACCTTCTAATATCCCAAGCAACATCTCATCTCAGGTGGATAGCACGGATCAACACTGTGGGATCTCTTAAAATCCATAAGTACAGTGGGTAACAAGGATTAACCCATGTTGACCTCCCATTACCTGGGTGTGCAGGGTTCATCACAGAACCTTGGTGGCTACACCTACCATCTCAGTTATACGGGCAATAGCCCATGAGGATCAAAACCCCTAACAACTGCTAATTCCCTAGTTGACTAGTCAACCTATCCAATAGGTGTCTAATTGATATAGGCCACTTACTATAGTTAATTTTATTCACACAGTTATAGGTCATTCCTTAATAATCTTATAGTAATCAAATTCTAGCATAAATGGTGCACATTCCCACATAATCACATTTTTCCTAATTATGGGTCATTTTACGAGTTAGTAACTATTCATTTGGTCATTTTCATGATTCCATTCTCATGCCATCACTACTAAACTACTCAATCTAAAAGCCATAACATTTCCCATTAACATCATCCACTTTTCCATAAATTAATGTCATTATCTGTGTCACTGCTTATTCTTATAATACCATGCTTTTATGCCATTATTTTCTCACTTTAATACACTTTACATATATCACATATATTATCTCATTCTACCATTAACACATATATTTACCATGCATTATTTCCTTTTCTCAAGTTCATATTATAAGCATTTTATAAGTCCAATTTCTAGCATAAATGCATGTCTTATCCATGCCATACACAAATGCACATTTCATAGCCATCATGTCCACCATTCAACCACTATAAGAGCACATACATACATATGTATTTCTTTCATACAAAGCATGCACATAGGCTTCATTCCATCATGCCAACATAATTACTTAGCCAATTTTCATGAAACATGCACACATACATATAATCCACCATTTTCACATACACTTACATACGTACATACATACTCACACATCATGGCACACATCAATTACATTAAATTCACATACCCAAGGTAGAGCACCCTTTTCTTCCCACCTTATTGCCTTGAATAGCCTTCCTCACCAACTTTCCTTTCTTGACCTAAACACAAATATTTAGAGCTTAGAAAAATTCTCAAAAATTCTACACAACTCCAATTCAACATCTAAGCACATGGTTTTTCTTAGAATTATTAGAGCTACCTAAAACAAAAATAAAAAGTGAGAGAAAATCAATTGCACTAAAAATGGTTCTATTCACCCTATCTCAAAATCTCATTTTCTAGCCTCTCTTTCTTAATTCTATCACATAAAGAGGCTTCAAGGGATCATGAAGGGCAAGATTCATATAAAGATTATTGGGTTCAGATGTGTGAGGAGAGAGAAATGAAGAAAAAATATAGGGAGGCCTTTATAGTGATGGCATCTACCAAGGGGTAGAGGAGGAAGAAGATAGAGTGCATGGCACATATGACACCCCCACATTTGCAAAGGCCTTTTATATTAAGAGGGGGGATGGCTTAGATTGCGCCACATGTCAATCTGATGACCTATTTTAACCCAGTTTTCTTTTAAATTTTAGAAATTCAAAGTAATTTTTCTAGACCTCCAAAAATAATCATTTCATTACCAAAAATCATCGATAATGCTTATTAAGGGCCCTGTAAAATTTCAAGCCAAAACTCTTTTGGCAACTAGGGTTACTATTCACCCAGGAAATCTAAAAATTCCAAATAAATATCAAATAACCTCAAAATATTAAAATTCCTTCAACAATGAACTTATTGGAATTTTTCAAAGTATGGTATTTTGAGGTCCATCTGGGCACATCCTGGAGTTGCCTCAACACAAACTCATTTATGGTCACTAATAGCTAATTCTTAACCCAAAATGATTTATTGGTTCTATTAAAAATTTTAATTAACTCATTTTCATCATTTTCTAACTTGTCAAAGTTTCATGACCAGTACTCCCCTTTTTAGCTATCAGAGTGGGCCCTAGCTCTTCGAGAGTCCCTATTCATGCCTTGGAGGTACTGTTCATGAAATAGTATTTTTACGGGTGTTACACCTACCACAAAAATTTGCCAAGTTTTCTAAGCCTTTGTTCACAATTTTTGAAGAATTGAGGGAGAAGAACCTTCTTTAACCACTGACAACCAAACATTACCCATAACCATTTACACCAAAATATCACCATGATCTATACTATGCATTTAATCAAAGAACTAGTCATCTCACTAAGAAATGCATAACCCTTCACCATGCCATTTAAGACCTCATAGATGAAGGCAAAATACCTAACTCAGAAAATTGCTTATCACTAGACTTCACCAAAATTCCTCAATTTTGGGAAAAGCAAGGCTCTTTTCTTTGCTGTCAGTCTACTGCCTTATAGGCTAACCATTAATCAAATGTAGGATCGTGCTAATCAAGGATATGAAAGGATTTAATAAAGATAGGATAGTCTGTCTTCTTTTCCTTTTCTAGTTACTTATTTCCTTTACGTTGGAATAATTAAGGTTCAATAAAACATTACTTTGATTTTTTTATGAGCATCCTTGTGACACCCCTTACTGGATTCTTGAAGAAACCCGATGTGTGATACACTTGTCGATAAGTCACCTATCATAGGATTGCTAAGAGAAAACTCCTTACCACATCTGAATTAGTCGAAAACTCTATTAGATAATGGTTAGATGTCCAATCTAATCCTTAATCACATTCATACATGGACTGATAGACTTAGAAAAAGCATATATAGACACTTTATAGGTCACCAAAAATTAGGCAGCATAATTGCTACCTTAGTGATATACTAAAATTTTTTTACACTTGTTAAAAATACTTCTATAAGCAAACAACCCATACCCTCCATCTAGACCCTTCTAGTCTCCTAATCAATCATTAACAAACATCAAACAAATATCAGAATTTGACACAAAGAGCCTTA
>CANXYI012095973.1:0-10238 GCA_948208565.1 Hura crepitans
TAGGTTATAATAGATACCCTAGGACAGCAGTACTGATATAGTTTAAAATCATATATATATATATATATATATATATATATATATATATATATGCAAATAAATTATGGAGAATCAGATGAGACATTGTTATGATTTTACTTTTTGCGTGTAGGCATCCCTAATAATTTCAAGCAGCAACTCATATTTGAAATTATATAAAAAAATAATAGACTTACACTGACGACTTGATCTGTGGATGCCCAATTCTCATACAATGTTGATCCTTCCGAGTCAGGATCCTTGACCTGAAATTACTTTCAACGTCAATTGACATGCCTCTGGTCAAAAGAGTGTGTAAGACCAGCTTATGCCCACAGAAATTAATGAAAACATTTTGAAACCAAAATTAGGCTTCCTTCTACGGTTTACCTTCTTTGTAACCTCACGAAGAAGATTATCTAGCTGAGGAGTTGCACCTGCAAAGAATCCTGGCCCTTGAACTGCACAATCAACATTAAGGTAGGCCACTGCTTTGGTACCCAAATTGATGAGATTCTGTTCAACCCACTCAGTAGATCCTATAGAAACACAACATTTTCAGAGTTATAATGCAGACAACATTATTCATAGACACAAGCTTGTTCAACTCTATAACTTGCAAAATCAACTTAAATATACAGGCATGCTCGTAGAACTAAATGAAGAACTGGCTTTCAATCAACTTCGAAGAGCAAGCATGATCACAAGGCAGGACAAGTAAATTATTAAGAAGTTGATCCATTTGTGCAGAAAAAAGTGAGTGGAACCCAGGGCTGAAAACCTGAAAATTCCAAATGTCAATTATCGAACAAATTATGTGGTGACAGTAATAGACCTTTAACTCTATGCAATGCATTCACTGACAATAGAAGTGTTAAAGTGACAGCAGAAACTTCTAAGGCATAATAACCAAAAATAATGTAGCCTGTATAATTTATAAAGAAAAAAATTGCAAAACCATTCTTAGAAAACAGAAACCCATTTGGATATGAATCCTCATTATTCACAAGGTTACAATCAAAATCGATTAAATGCTCTTCCCTGCTCCTGAAGGTCATGCCATAACACACCATATTAAAAGAACAAAATGCAAGCTAACCATGGTATATTAGTGATCAAAGGAAAAAGAGTATTACCTACCATCCCGAACTCTTCTGCATCCCAACTACATAGGATAATTGTTCTTCTAGGGTTCCACCCCGTTCGCATCAAAAGAGCATATCTTCGAGCAATGTCAAGTAAGGCAGCAGTCCCACTGTTAGGGTCAACAGCCCCATAAGTCCAAGCATCTCTATGATTGCCAAGGATCACATAGCGATCAGGTTCCTCAAATCCCCTTATGACAGCAAAAACATTATGGATTGGCACTTCTTTTTCCTCCCCCTAAAACGCAAAAAGCAAAATTCGGAATAAAAAATAGTAAGTGGAAATTGCAAAGAGTTCGTATCTAGAAACTTAAGAATTACTTTCTAGAACACAAACACACCATATTTCCTTTTTATGTCTGTAAACTTCAGAATTACTTTTAGAGATTAAATGAAATAAAAGGGTATAACCATTAACAATTTTTCAGAATTTTTTACCAACACGTTATACGAATAAAGCCCCAAAGTCAAAAACCAAATTCTACTCTAGAAACAATATAACTATTCAACATCTAAACTAAAAAACATGTTTCAGAAACAAACAAGCATCAACCTGGTAAGTGATGTTGACTGTGAATGGACCAGGCCCCACCCCCACAATCCTTGACAGGCCGGAAATCCTCCACTCCGGCGGCGCAATAGGACCCCCAAGAGACCTGAAGATTACGTCAGCATTCTGGAAGGACAAGGGCAAAGATGGAATTTTAGGGAATCTGTCCAAGACCTCATTGTCCTTCAACCCCAACCTTTCTCCTTCGTCAATCCCTGCCCACCCAGGACTCAGTGGGTCCCCTACTCCCCTCATAACAGTCCCTCTCTCAACTCCTCCTTCTCCTCCTCTTACCCTATCCCCCTCGGTATACAATAGCACTGCCAGCACACCTTTAGATTCAGCTATTTTAACCAACCTTCCTCTACTCAACTCACCACCTTTCCTCGCCAAAACTATGCACCCACTAACATCCACCCCCAGCGCACCAAGCGCACGGTAGTCCTCTTCACGACCGTAATTGACAAAAACAACCTCGGCATGCGCCGCACTGGACGGAGAATACGCATGGTACGGGGGGACAACGTCGGGACCGACTTTCCCGGAAGTTTCAGTCAAGGAAAAAGTGACGGTCGTCCCGTTGTTGAAATGCGCAGAGAGTGAAGCATGCACGGGATAAGATAGTAACGCCTTGTACTCCACTCTATGCGTTTCTAAATTAAGATTGTGAAAATGAGAGTAAACGTAATTAGTGGTGTCTAAAGAAGCATTGGTTCCGGCGAGATGAGGGCGGAGAGTGAGGCGGCGTAGGTAGGAGGCGATAGTGGAGTTGGAGGAAGAGGAGAGGAAGAGACGGCGGTAACGAAGGGCAGTTTGGGGATTTACAGGGTTTAGGTGAGGGTGGTGTTGTAGCGTGTAAAAGCCTAAAATGCAGAGGATGACGAAGAGAAGGAAAGTGCAAAGAGGCGGTTTTGAAGTGGCGGAGAATAGTGAGGCGGTGGGTTTTGTAAGAGGCGGAGACATTTGCGCTGTAGAAAAAAGAGAGCGTGAGTATCAAATCGTAGAGGAAGAAGAATAGTTATAAGCGAACGGAGACATGGGATGGTGGACGCAGAGATTGACAGTGGAAAAGAAGGAAAAACAGTAGGAATTTTTAAAATTAAAGTATGAAATTATAATTATAATTCTGATAATGATATAAATATTAATAATTATAAAGTCAATATATAAATAATTTTTTATATTTAATAGGAAAATTTAATTAATGTCAAGTAGTTAAAGTTGATTCTTATTTTATGTTTTTTGGCCTTTCATCTTTTGGAATTGGAATATAAAATCTTTCATTATATTGAATGCTTGAAATTCAATTTAAGTAAATTAATATTTTTCACAAAATTTTTATTTTTTTATAAAATTAATTTTTTTATTTATTAAATAAAATATAAAAAAATATAAATTCAGATGTTGGTTGCGAACTATCCTACTTCATGGATCTTCGGATTAAATTTAAAAAATAAATAAATTTAATCAAGTTTTAGCATGATATGTTGTGTTACAGCTCAAAAACTGCTAGTTATGGTTTGAAAACAGCACATATATCAAAATAAACGTTCCAGTTTATATGATTCAATTATTTTATAAATTAAAAATTTGAAATTTGAAATTTGTTTTTAATACTTAAGTCAAAAGTATATAAAGATTTTATAAAAAAATAAATTTCACTTGATTTTTAATATGTATATTTTATAAATAATAATAATAATAATTAAATATTAATTTCATATAAAATAAGATCGGTTACATGAATCTTTTTGTATTGTATTCCTCTTTGAAATGCGAAATTTGCTTTAATACCTTATGCACACATATACTCTATGTACATATATTACAAAGGTTTCAAATAATCAAAGACATATAATCCTCTTATTTATATGATAACCCTTTAAAACTTATATATATATATATATATATCATGAAAATGCAATCTGAAACTCTGGGATGAATTTGTTAAACTTTAAAATTTAAATTAAAAGGTTTAAATTCAATATCAATACGGACTCTCTAAATGCAATGTGTAAAATAAATCGAAAAAAAAAATTAAGCAAATTATGAGTGATTTTCATTTATTCATTTTCGATTATTTGGTTTAATTTTTTTTTTTAAATTATTTATTGGTGCAATTCAATTTTTTTGAGTGAAAATCAAAGTAATAAAATTAACTGAATTTTTATAATAATCGTATTTTTAATATTTAAAATGATATTATTTTTACTATCAAATAAAATTATTTTAATTTATTTTATATATAAATATTTAATTTTTAAAAAATTAATTAATTTGATTCGATCAACCGACTTTGATCTTCATTGTCCGGTGCGAATGCCGAAGAGGTAAAGAACCTGTCCATCCAATCTTCATAAAAATTGACTTTTCCAATGCTCACGCTGAGAAGGAACAACCCAACCGCACCTCAACATATCGACGATAAAACAGAGCAAAGTCTCACAGCTCATCCGAAGACAAGATCAATGGCAGCCTTGCTATCCGTTCTAAAACTTGTCTCCGTTAAGATTCCAAGCAGGAATTAGGCCATCGTAAACATCCCAAAGTTTAGCTGTCACTCGCCAATCATAGATTAAGAGCGAGCAAAATTAAATCGAAATCAAATCGATAATTATTTTTGATTTATTGATATTTTTATATAAAAAAATTCATTTAATTTGATTAGATTTGTTAAAAAATTCGATTGGTTTTGTTTGATTTTTTATATTAAATTCAATTATTATTTATAATAAATTCGATTTATTCAATTTTAATCAATTTTTAGATCGAACCAACTGAATACAAATCCCTACATTGCCCTATGTATTTGACGACACCCATTAGTCCCATTTGCCATTATCATCTCCAACAATTCCTCTTTAACCGTAGCCATACTCGAGGAATTTTCGGTGGTAACAATGAATTGAGTATATTTAGGCATTTCAGCCGCTATCTACTTTTTTTTTAATAATTTATTTGCTTAATTTAAATTTATATAAAATAAATTTAAAAAAATATTTCTATCAAGTATTTAAACTCAAAATATTTGAATAAAAGAAAAGAAATTTCTATAGTTTAATAAAATATATTTAATTATTTTTTTAAATTGATTTATAATAGATTTATTTATCAATTTTATTACTTGTCTCGAATTTATATCGGATTAAGATATTAATTGCCGAGTACAAACTACACAAATATATTTATAAATTTAACTTTTAATTTATATAAATAATATTTTTATTCTAATATATATGGAAATTTCTTCATTTTACCTAGCTAGTCTTTTTCTATTTGCTAAGATAAATTAGCTAACTTCCATTTAAGATGACAAAACATATATGGCTTGGTGTATAAATTTTCTAATGTACATATGAGCAAGAATTTTTCATTTATATTATTTTAGTAAATTATTATGTAACTAATATATTTGAACTTAAAAATTTTACATATTGTATTAATTAAATTTTATTATCAATAGTAAGCAAAGTTTTATTAAATTCTTAATTTTTTAAAAATATAAACATATTTAAATATCATGTGGGTAATGACAAATAGATTTAAAACGAATATTTAAAAATTTAAAGTTTAAATATAAAAAGAGTAATCACTTTTTAAATAAAAGTGATATATTTAACCAAAATAACTTCGTAATGTTCCAATAAAAATCATACAAAAATATTTCATTTTTTCAATCATTGCATATTTTACTCACTTTATATTTATTTTATATAACTTGATCCTTATCTTTCTTAAATAAAATCGAGATACTTTATGCAAATAATAATATATTAAAACGAGTTTAAGATCATTAATTACATTATTAGAATAATTTTTTTTAATTTCATCATTGGAAATTTGTCTTAGCAAATTAAACAAAAAAATTAAGATAAATTTACGAAACAGAGAGATGGGGAATTTGAGCTCGATACAAATTCCACAATATAATTATGAGAAATGGCAGTGATGATATTATTTAGTCAAATGCAGATTAGATTTGAAATGCATCTTTTTTTAATTTTTCAATAAAATAAAAAATATAATTAATGGTTTTAAAGTATAGCTTAGTGTAGGGTATGATCAATATTATTAGAACCGGACCGTGAATCAGATCAGATAACCAATCAATTCATGGTTCAATCGGTAGAATCGGATTAAATTGAATTTTTTATTTTTTAAATAAAATTATTTATAAAAAAAAATTAATAACATGATATGAGGAATTCTATGTTAAATAAAATGTATAAAAATAATAAAATGAGTAAATAATTAGTATATAAAAAAATAAATTTAATAGTAGTAATATAATAATTTATTATAAAATAGATGTATTAAAATTTATTTATATGATAAAATTTAGAAAAAAAATTCAATGAAATAATTAATATATTTCTATTAAATTTAATATAATTTTTTAATTAAATTAATTTATCAAAATAATTATATTTAAAATGATCTAATTATTGATCAATTAAAATATATTTAATTAAACAAATTTTATTATTCATATTCTTAAATTACTTTTAAGTCATAAAAATAAATTAAAAAATACTAAAAAATTATAAATTTAAAATAATATAAATAAAAAAATGCTAAAATTATAAATTTCTAGTCTAATTCGATTCAGATTTTCAATTCAACCGATATTTCTTCTGAAACAATTTAAATTTTTTTATTTTTAATTTTATACTGAATTGAACCGAATTTACTATCGATCGATCCGATTTGATTTTAATAATCAGTACGATGCAGCATAAGAGTTCTGGTGCAGTAGATGGCGTCGCGTTAGGTAGGTGATGACGTGGACAATGGCCCCACTTTTGAGCTGAGTTGGAGAGTGATATGGAGCGAAAGAAATGAAACTATGAAAGTGTTGTTTGGTGGGGTCCGCAGTCTTTTTCACGCGCAGAATACAAGCGAGATAGGGAGAATCGAAAGACTTTCTGTATCAGGATAATATTAATAATCCTTTTAT
Source organism: Hura crepitans (assembly GCA_948208565.1). Lineage (NCBI taxonomy): Eukaryota > Viridiplantae > Streptophyta > Magnoliopsida > Malpighiales > Euphorbiaceae > Hura > Hura crepitans. The sequence continues at coordinate 6,671 of CANXYI012095973.1, forward strand.
TTGTTTTTTTTCCCGAATGGTGGTCACCTAATTTACACTGTTTCGTTTATTTTTGAACTAAGTTACTATATTTTTTTTATTTAACTATATTCCTTATTTTTTTAAATAAACCATAGATTATTTCACGTTTAAATGAATATATTTTATTTAAATTATTAAATAAAAAATAATATTATAATTTAATTTAATATTTAAGGATAGATTCATTCAATATATTTTAAAATAGGTAGGAACACTCAATTTTTTAATATAATATTAGAACAATCGATTTTTAATGTTAATCGTTTGCAAATATCTAGTTCTATAAATTTTAAATTCTAAATTTTTTAAATGCGTTCGATTCTAAATATAAGAGGAGTATATTGAGTATCTCACATCAATTAACTATAAAATTATTGTGTTTTTTATAATAATTTGTGTAATTTTTTCTTTGAATTAGTTTTTAAAGTGAATTAAATATAAATTCATTTTTAACTTAAAATATAAGTTTAATTAAAAAATAAAATAAAAGTTATTGGATAACTTTAAATTTTTAAGAATATAAGTTTTTCCTTTACTTTTTAGATAGATCATTATTTCTCACAGATTTATAAAATAAAATAATTTCATGTATAAAAATAATATCACATAATATTATATATTTGTGTCTAGTTTCGAGAAAATATTATATTTATAATTTTTCTAAACATATTACTTCTTGTTAAAGAAATTGCTTTAGTTCTAGAGATGTCTATTGTTGTTTTATAGTATATATGACATTAAAGATATCATATATGAGCAAATATTTGTTCATTAATTAATTAATTTATTATAATAAAAATATATTTTTTTATTCATTTAATGATTTAATGTAATATATTTGATATATCAAAAATAATTAATAACATTTTTTAAGAAGTGAGATGAGATATGACAGTAATAATTTCTTCTGATTTAATTAGAGATATTAAATTTAAAATTTGAAATATAATGCTCTTAAATACTTAAAAAGGAATAATAATAATAATAGTAGTAGTAGTTATATATCAAGAGTAGCATAGGTATCATCAAGGTGGCATCTCTCTCATAGGAACATTTTTGTTCAATCGACATAACTTTAGTAGAAAATTCGTGGTTGATAAATTGAGTTCTCTCACTTTCTAATTACTAGATAAATTAAATAATTTATTAAGAATATTTGATTAATTCAAATAATTTGATATTTATTTTTTTAAATAAAAATTCAAATCAAATCTTATAAATAAAAAAAATAATATTAAAAAAAATTATTTTCATAATAAATCGATAAATTTCGAATATATATTAGTTAAAACACATTATTAAGTAATTTTTTATACAACACTTGTGGCTATAAATTACCCAAAAAAAAAAAAAAGAGCTATCCTCCTAGCTGTTGCATTGGAAAAGGACATGAAGCTTTTTCCTGATTTTTATTCTTTGTTTGATACATATATAAGAAAAGAAAATGACGTGAGAATGCATGCTGTCTTCTTCCTGCTTCTTTGCCTTTTTTACCTTTCACTTTCACTAGCTAGGTGTGATATTCTTTGCCAAAGCAAAGCAAATTCTCTCTCTCTCTGCCTACTGTCTATGAAGAACAGGTAGATGATTATTGCTTTTGATTAGAAGCCAGTAAAAATTGAATTGAATTCATAGATAGTTTGATCTATTAAATTTAATTTTAAAAATTTTAATTTATTTAATTTAATTTTTAAATTATAAAAATTAAATAAATTCAATCGATTAAATTTTTAAATGATATTATTTTAATATTTTTTATATATAAAAATTCAAAATTTTGATCTTTTTATTTATTTTTTTAAAAAAATTATTTGATTTTTGAATTAAACTAATTAAATAATCACCCTACTTTCGATGGTGTCGTGTGAAAGTGGGAGAGTGGGGTGGGCATTAGGTTTGCGTTTGATGGATCCAGAATGTTTCTCACCTGAAAATTATTTGCACACGTACAAATAATGTAAATTCATTCAAAGAACTCTCTCTCTCTCTCTTTTCAGAAAAAAAAAAAAAAGTAGAAAATTACTACTTTCACAGACAACTGGGTCCTCTACAAGATTTTCAATGTTCCACATGTTTATATTTATCTATTTGTTTTTGTTTCTACATTTCATCCTTCTGCTTGGTTGGTATTTGGCTGCATATGGTTTTTTTTTCTTTTTCTTCTCTTTCATAAGGATACCAAAATTTAAATTTCCATCTATAAACTTTTATTAATGTTTAAGGTAATTGAATCGAATTGAGTTGGTTCAATATAGATATAAAATTATTTTGATTTGTAAATATTTTATATTTATAATCGCAACTTTTTCAAGATTCGAGTTTATAATCGGTTTATACTTTTATAATAACAAAATGAAAGAATATACTGATTAAGAAAAATAAAATTAAAATATCATTAAAAAAAAAAACTCTATCTACATATACTTAACCATAGAGTAATTTCATAAATAGTTTACAAATAATCTATAAACTTTACAATTAAATTCATGTCAATTTTAAACGTTTTTCCTTTTATATTATTTTCAATGACTTCAAATCATCAATAAATGCTTTATTTAGTGCTCTCTAAATTGCTTTTATTAAGTGTATGGATAAAAAGTTTTAGAGAAAAGGGCATCCAAGTCTCCTTTTTCTTAACAATTGGGGTATTTCAAAATCAAAATTAATTTTAGAAACAAATCAATATTTTAAAGAGTAAATTAATATTTTTTTTCAAAAGTGTTATTTTGAAAATAATTAAATACGCACTAGGAATTTATATTTTTCACTTTAAAAAATAAAATTAAAAATACAGAAAAATGGGACAATTGAACAATAATTAAATACACCGGGTGAGAATTTAATTTATTAATAATTTTTGTTTGACTCTAATTCTTTTGAAAAAAATCATATTTAACTATTCAAATATATTAAAAGAAATACAATATTTTTAAAAAGATCGATGTCTCGCGGACTCGCACTAATTTTTACGGAACTCGTTGCCTGAAGGCAAAAGCAAGCAAAGATGGGACAAATGCATTATGAGTATGTACGGTCGCAAATTGCTCCACTTCTATTTTCTTTAGTAGCAAGTGGAATGATTGAAAAAGAGAATTCTGGTAGTCACTTTTGCTGCTTATTATGAGAATGCCACCAATTCTCAATATCCTCCGTACACGTATTTTGCTTTCTTTTTTCAATAAAATTAAAGAATAAAAACTCCATATTAAAAGTTTTTAAATATATAAAAATTAATTAATAAATTCTTAAAATATCTCTTAAAAGATCAATAAGAGAGTTTAAATTAATGTTATCATAACTGAATTGAGAATTAGATCGAATGATCAATTGATTTGCAGTTTGATCAGTTTGATTGGTAGAATTGGATTGAATCGAATTTTTTATTTTTTAAATAAAATTATTTATAAAAAAATTTAATAACATAATATGGGCAATGTTATATTAAATAAAATGTATAAAAATAATAAAATGAGTAAATAATTAGTATATATAAAAATAAATTTAACAATAGTAATATAATAATTTATTATAAAATTGAGATATTAAA
>CANXYI012096087.1:0-10652 GCA_948208565.1 Hura crepitans
AGCTATATCAAAAAAAAAAAGCTTGTTAGATCCTACAACAACAAAGTTAGGCCAAGTTCCAAAAGAAAAGGTAATTTTGTCCTGAAACGAACTAAGCTTTTGCTAATAGACCCCAGAGAAAAGTTTAAGCCCAATTAGGAAGGTTCATATATGGTGAAGAAAGTACTTAAGCATGAAGGTGTCAAATCTCAGATTTAGAAGTTAATGAGTTTTCAGAACCTGTGAACATAGACAAATAAAAAAGGAATTTTTGCTAAGAAAAAAGGTTCGCTAGGTTGAAAACCATAGAAAGGGCAACTTAGGCAAAAATTAGGACACCTCGATGAGGTGAAATCGTAAAAATAGGCACTTCATGCAAAAATTAAAGGAACATCTGAAGCAATGTCAAATTCATAATAGCAGTAAATTCCTCAAGTGTTGGAGCTTTCTATTGATGATTAAAGTTGAAAACATGAAAAATAGGATCCTAGTGGCAAAGAATGGCACAAAGAAAATTGGGGTCTATCTTCACATTCTTCAAGAATCTGAAGGTAGAAATGTAACACCCCTTGCCTATCCTTACCATTGGACCCAGATAAAGTGCATTACAACTCTATAATTTGTTCAATCAACTTAACTAGTCAAATAAAACTTAAAAACCTAACTCTATATCATATACGCAATTTAATAAGCTTACACATTCAAACTTTAGGTTGATAAAGCTCGAAATTCCTCAAACATTAGGTTACATAAATGCAATTCCACAATCTATAACATTTATGACCCTCGAGCTGAAATTCTAATAGCAAAATGGTTGTTTAAGCACTTTCCAAAATTTTTTAAACCTGTAAAAACACTTCTTATATATATAAAAAAAACCTATCCTTATCACTCTATGATCCTTCTGATCACATTTAATATTCACAACCCACCACACAATCAAACATATCAAAACCAAAACACAGTCATCACCATATATTTTGTCATACACAACATTTCACATGTAAGAGTTCATATGTTCTCACTATATAATACAATAAACTAAATGATTACATCCTCCTACTATAATAACTAACCCCTATATACAAATTACATCATGTCCTTATGGAACTAAAAATAAAAACATTAAAATTTATATATGATACAAGTCACATATATAATGTTTTTTGCCTCCCTAGCTTGTTCAACACCAAAGCCACACATGACAACTGCCTATCTCTGGAACCTATATGAACCTGAGCATCCAAAACCATCGACATACTAAGCAAAATTTACTTAGCAAAGTATCCCAAGTTTATTATGTTATAACAACACACAATTATATTTTCATGTCATACATTTCTATACTTCTTTTTCAAATAGGCATAAAAGAACATTTTCCAATAATTATATTTTATTATCAATTCTTTCTTTTAGGTATAGACGAAAACATAATATCTTTATTCATAACAAGGAAAAATAATCACACATCTACATGTTATTCATGCTTTATAATATGAAGTATTATATCTTTAAATTAAACATTCATACCTATAAACAACACAACATCATTCCTTCCACATATCTTTAACTATGCATATCAATTTTATATATAAGATAAAAGCAATGCAAGAATCAAGATAACATGTTACATTATGCCAGCATACTCTACTATTACACCTCCTACTGAATTCCCAAAGAAACCCGATAGGCGATGCACTTCTCGCTAGGTTACCCATCCTAGAATTTCTCTACAGGCAAACTCTTTAACACTTATGGACTATTTTAGAACTCTATTAAATGTTGCTTAGATTTTTAGTCCGACCTTTAAACATATTCATACATGGTCTAACAAACTTAGAAAAACCATTCACATATACTTTTAAAGTTTCAAAAAATTAGGCAGCACAATAGCTACCCTACTGACATACCAAAATTTTTTTCACTTGTTAAAAGCACTTTTATAACCAAAAAATCCATTCAACCTCCATCTGGACCCTTCTAGTCCCTTAGTTAGTATTAGCACACATAAGAAATATTAGATTCACACACATAGGGCTTCAAGCCTACAGTTATCAAAAGCATAAGCAACTCAAATAGACCAAGCACCTATTATATACATCACATCCATGGCTTATTTATAGACATAGCAACTCCTAAGCATGCTAAACTATACCTATAGAATTTATACAAGTGTCATTACTAAAAAGAAAACAACTCTATTATCCTTCAGCACTTGTATTGCTACACTACACGATCATCGAGGCTGGCTTGCTTATTCTTGTTACTTGCACACCATAACACGGGTACGCTGAGTATAAATTCAGTCATGAATTTAAACCATTTAAAACATGCCACATGCATTAACACACATAAGCAGGCATAAAATAATAGTCTAAGTGTAATGTGTGAGTAAATGCCAGGTGATTGATGCCATTCAGATGATATGCCATATTTATTTCAAAATTACAAAAATGCCACTATGTCTCATATACTAAATTTATTAGAAATTATCACCAATTATTCTAGATTTACATTTTACTCTATTTTATGTCCATTTCATAGGCTCGACTAGGTAGATGACACTTATAGACATTGGATCAAGAGGGAACTAAAAAAAGTGCAGTGGCCCACATTTTAGACCCCAGTCGCTACACTTGCTTGATATAACCATAGGGATTAGTTCACAGGAACCTACCAAACAGCAAAAATAATGAGCAACTATACATAGGGATCAATCCGTAGAACTTCTAATGGCAACATATCATGTCAAGAATATTCATCTTGGTCTACCCAACTAATTAGTGTAGTGACCCCTCTAGGGACCTTCACTGTTGCACTAGCATAGTCTAATATACAGTCAATAATGCTATCAGTATAGAGTATTTACCTTGTAGACTAATACAGTGGCTTAATTATGAACTTCAACCACTGCACTAGCCCAATCTGATTATATAGACAATCTAGCAGCTGCTAATCCTTAAGTTAAACTATCAACCCATCTAGTGGGTGTTTAGATAATAGGCCATCTAACTTTATTTTAAGTTTATTTCTTTATTGATGATCTTTTTATAATATTCCAAATCCAAAAACAGATAGTTACAATTTTTATTTGATAGTCAAATTTTGACCTGGATAGTTATAGGACATTTTTAGCACTACTAAACAATTACATGTCAATTTTTTGAATTATTTTAACTCATTTTTAAAGGCATATTAAATCTAGTCTAGTCCATCATTTTGGCTCAATTATTCACATGTTAAGTAGTTTTTTTAAATAGGGTCCTAAAATCATTTTAAACGGGATAGTTATAAGTCATTTTTCTATTTTGCAATTACTATTTTAAGTTCATTTTGAGCCCTTTTTAAATCCTTTTTTTAGTGCTAATTTCACTCATGATCATGCATTTTCATAGGCCTAAAACCAAGCTTAAAAGTATGTCTCAAATTACCATAATAGTGGCTTCCACACTATGTCACATAAACATTACAAGTTAGGCCACTTTAAGGTACTAATTTCATGCCTAAAACTAGTCCATTTACAAGTCACTTTTTCATGTCATTACAAGGCAATTTCAAGTTCATTTTTCAGTCTTTTTCTATCCTTAAAAAGTATCCCATATTATATCCATTTCATGCCATACTAATCATACACATTTATCTAGGTCATGCCATATAAACATTGCCACATTCATGCCAAATATGTCATGCTACATCACACACATGTATATGCCAAAACAGACCTCATTTCTATGCCATTTTAGCCTTGTATAGCACTCGGCTATTATTCCCATTTTGCCATACACATGCTTGTAATCACATTCAAGCACACATACATAAACTTCAACATCACACAAGCATGCCTACACACACATAATGCCATTACCATTCAAACTAGGCCAAATTCACACCTTGATCATGCCTCGGCCACACTAAACACACATATACACACATAAACTTTATTCACTAATTCCTTCACCTACACCTAACATGCCATCATTAGTTAGCCATATTCCATACAATATGCTAAGCACACATGCCATACACTAAACCTACACACCAAGACACCTCTCGACCAAATGAAGGCATACATTAAAACTATAATTCTCACAATTTCAGTAGAAAATTTGGGGAATTTTTAAAAATCACTCAAACTTCCAAAAATCATTATGTTTGTTTTAGAAATCCTTAATTAGTCTTATTTAGAGGCTCATGAAATTTCATGACCAAATTCCACTGAAAGGACAATTAACCAACTGCTTTAATTTACGTGCAAAACCCTCTAAAATTAAGAAATTTACAAACAACCTCAAAATTTAAAAATTCTTTCACCAATGGACTTAAGGAAATTTTTAACTTGTAGGGTATGGCATTTTCAGGTATGTTCGGGCACATCTTAGGTTATTCTTAACTCGACTCCATTTGAGCCTACAACCCACTAAATTACAGCCTAAAATAATTTATTGGTTTTGCTAAATCATTAAACTAAGTCATTTTCATCATTTTATGGCCCCTTAAAGTTTCATGACCAGTACATCTACTTTAAACCTTATTCAACATCAATGGTACTATTCATAGAGCCTCAACTTACAGGTGTTACATCTACTATCACTCTTGCATCCACCTAATGAATATTTTCAAACTATAAATGCATATGTTACAATGTAATAAGTTATTATTATTATTCTTATTATTTATCCATTAGTTACATTGCCCACACTTAAGAAACATCATCCTATGGATAATGGGATTATCATCATCTTATGCAGTAGTCCATATTTTGGACTTGAATGGTTGCTACACCAGTGTAGTTATACAGTTGTCCTTATTAGACCTAAATAGCAGTTGTACCTGTGTAGACTCATGTAGTAACCCTATAGGGCCTAAACAATGTCTACACCTACGTAGACATGTGTAGTGACCCTATCGAGATTCTCGAGACATTACAAGAAAAGGGAGTAAGATTCGAAGAATCCCAAGTGGCTTTGAAGTCTAAAATTCTAAATAATTAATGAGCAAATGAGAGAGGCATGATGAAAGATAACATGAATGGCTTAAAGGGGATGTATTTATAGACACCTAATAATGTTATTCCTAATGCTATAAGGATATGGAATCCTAACATGTGAGTATCTCCATACAGACACTAAGGTAGAAGAAACCAATGTCGAAGTCCATAAAAACCACTTCTTAGAAACCTAAAGTACATCCACACAGACTTTTATTAGGTAGAAATGAGCCATAGTTTGCACAGACCTTGCCTTTGAGAATAATACCTTAAAATTCTAGAAAGAGGCCTCCTAACAAAGTAAAGCAAGTAAGCTTTGGGAAAGCCAAAGATCTAGGCAGAAAAGGCAAATAGCAATCACTTGATTAAGGTCATCAAAGTTATTTCCAAATGAAGCTGAGAGTTAATGGATCTTATGTGAATTACAAATATCTTTTGATAGATCTTATGTGAATTACATCTTGATGGACTTTATGTGAACTATAGACATCTTTTGATGGATCTTCTGTGAATTACATCTTAATGGATCTTATGTGAACTACAAACATCCCTTGATCGATTTATGTGAATTGCAAAATCTTTTAATGGATCTTATATGAACTACATCTTAATGGATCTTATGTGAACTATAAACATCTTTTGATGGATCTTATATGAATTACAAGCATCTTTAGATAGATCTTATGTTAATTACAAACATTTTGATGGATCTCATGTGGATTACAGACATCTTACTGTACCATGTGATACCATAACCTACCATAGTCATTTGAAGGCAACCACCTGTCATAGTATTAGTCAAGGTGACATTACACCATTGATGAGATGTTAATTCCAAGAAAGGTCTTGAGAGTTAGTACTGAGAATACAATGCTTAAAAGCCTGTGCCCTTTTTCCTAATAATGAAATGTTGAAGAATGCTATTGAGCTCCAACTCCCAAGTTACATGCATGATCTAGCATGAGTATGGCTTGCTCTCTTACCTCAGGAACTTTACATCATGAGGGATGTCATATGCATAAGATGAAAGAGTTTCTTTGTACACTCATAAAGAATAGTTAGTTTTGTTTGTAAAAATTCCATTGTATGTTACTTTTTGTTCTTTTATACATAAAAGTGTAAATTTATTTAAATGAAAAGAATATATATATTGTAGCAAATGTTCTAAATATATGTATATATAAAAAAAATTGAGGCCCTATTAGCAAAAGAACCAAGGCTACATTTTTTTATTCTCCTTCCACACTCTCAGTGTCCTTATCATTTAAAAAGAGCACTAATTTCTCAAAAATCTTCAATAACCTCAACTTTTTCTAAGCATTATGAAGCACAGCCACTCTCCTAGTCAGCTTATTCTATAAAGAGAATAAGGGACCAACACATCTCAAACATATCATGCATACCATATAGACATGCATACTTAACTAATAATTGTAAGGAAAGACTTACAATAAGGATGCACATCTCATGCACTATCACTCACCTGAAGGCCTCCACTACTTAAGTGGTCCTCTCAACTAGAGTCCTTCTAACCTGGTAAAACCTAAGCAAGAAATGTCATGCATAATCAAATCAATACATCAAATAAAGAAGGTTACAAGGGTCATACCAATGTAGTGTTTGCTAGCTCAAAAGGCACCAGCCAGTTGTCTTTAATCCTAAGACATGTAAAGGTCAACTCCCTATCAATATTGTATCATATGTAGCTTAGCTTAAGCATATCAATTAGGGTACCAATAACCTCATCAGGCATCAATGAAGAGCCATCAGCTGGAGTTAAACCTTTACTCTTAGGAGTACACACTAAAGGAGGTGAAAACTAAAGTCCTCTATAGCTAGTAGCTATCCTTACCCTCTTTTTAAAAAAAGAAGGCCCAGCCTCAAAAGTAGGAGCAAAAGGTTGTATAATAAGATACAATTAGAAACTACATTCAAAAACTACTCTTAAAAAGAGAAAATGAGAATACTTGAGAAGCGGGACCTAAAGTGTAAGGTACTCCAGGAAGCAAGTGAGATGATGCCTAATAAGAATAATCTCCTCTTTCACTCTCCACCAATATATTCCTAGGCATCCTTGTAATCATACCCTACACAAATTCCAAATCATCTATGTACCTTCTGAACAACATGGAATTAGGAGGACCTTAAGGGACGTAGCACGCGTCAAGGCCTATGTGCTAGCTCAACACCCACTCTCCTAAGAACCAAGAGTAAGCTTCTAGTATAGTCAATAAAATTCTTCAAGAGGATAGTTCTTGGTAGAGCAAAGTAAATTAGGTATCTCCTTAATAGGGAAAACCCATCATGCCAAGTTAATCTAAAAAGAAGCAGGTAAGCATAAAATTCATAATAAATGAACTAAATTAACATTATGTTTACATGTGCAAGATTACTCACATCATTCTAAACTTAGGAACTGAGGTACCGATGATAATGCATAAAAAAAGAGGCATTCTAAGGCCTCAAGGATGGTTGAACCCACTTATCTAACATTGGACACTAATAAGGAATGTCTAGCTCACATGGTCATGGTAGTAAGTGAAGCTCATAGGCCCAAACTTGTTAAAAGCAATGTCAAAAAAGAAATCACAAAAATAGAAAAGGACCAAGGGAGATTACTCATTAAGACACCTTAAATAAATCCCTGAATTATATAATGGCTCTTCTTAGTTTGAGCTAACATGTCTAGGCTTTTATACATCCATCCAAGTGAAGAATAGCACCAGTTCTAAGAACCAATGCTCTTAATCTATTTTAAGATGGGGAGGAAGCTCCAACTTATGTTGCCATTAGCATTAGTGAACAACGTGGTCCCTAAAAGGTATAAGATAAAGCAGCGAGCATACTAGTCTACCTTAAGCTAACTAGTAAGAGCAATATCGGTCTATCACTTATACAAGTCATTACATTTAATGCTACTAGAGTAATCTTAAGGCATAAATCCCAAAAAGCTCCTTACCTCTTAAAGTCAAAGGGAAGGATACCAATAGCTGGTACCAAAGGTAATCACATGCCCAGTGCATGGCACTTTAGTGATAAACACCCAATCAAATGGGGTAATCATCAACTATCTGAATAATAAATGTAATGTATGCATGGTGTCTATCCACCTATAAAGTAAGGCTTAAAGCACTTATAGGTCTCTATGAAAATCTCCTTCAATGAGGTGATCCATAAAGGTCTAGAAGCTCATCACTTTCACCCGATCCTTAATCAAAATAGGCATTACTGAGTACCATTGTTGTGGTCCAAATAAGGTACCCTTACACTTGAGGTGTGTCTGTATGGAAAGGTAACACAAGTTATTAAGCAATAAAACTAAAAAGCATGATTTATGTCCACATAGACCTGATTTATAAGGGATGGAGTCAGCATGGACCAACCATAAACAAGCCTTAAAGCCACATCCACACGGATTTAAGAATAGGTAGAATTTAAAAGGATTCTACATGAACCATGGCTAGCTATGATCCTAACGGACCTATTTTCTTAGATAGGAATGTATAAGTTCACAAGACATTCAAATACATAAAAGGCCTAAAGCAAGTTTAAAGGCAGTTCACATAAAACCAATAACACATAAATAGAGGTTCATAGAACCTATAGCAACCTAAATGTTTTCTGAATAAACCCACTATGTACCATATGATGAAACATAAAACATGTATCATTAACACTTCTATAAATATACATGACAAGCAAAGCCTGCACAGACCAAACATGCCTAAACCAAAATTGGTCCGCACAGACCTATTGAACTAGACTCACATAAATAGTGAAGAAGATGAAATGAACTCTACCAAAATAAAGATCAAAAGAATGGAAACCAACTTGAGGGTAAACCTTCGAGCAGGCATGGTGGATAAGGTCTACCAAAACCAAAATTAGCTCATAACGGTAGATGTCATTCATCGAAGTGGCATGTTTTGGGCAATTGATGGACAATGTGGGAAAAACCCCTATGGAATGGTATTAAAATGTCTATTATTAGAGGTAAAAGAGAAGATGCTATCACTAGTGGGAGTAATAGCACCATTGGAACCCCTTTAATGGCTACTATGTCATTAGAAGAGGAAGAAAAGGAGCTAAAAGAAAAGGGAAAAGCCATAAGAATTAAACCTCAGAGAAAAATAGAGAGGAAAAGTTAGAAAGGAGAAAATGGAAATGAGGAAAAAGGAGAAAAGGTCGATGGTTTTCAATCTGTCACACAAAGTCGGCACAAACTAGTGCTCTAGCCCCTATTCCATTGGTGTTTAGTTTGTACAAGTCCCTCTCATGGACCCATAAGATTATCTATACGAACCTTTTCACAAAGTCAACACCTTCTTAGTCTGTATGCCTTAGCTTGCCTGGGGTGTTCAAAAACACAATCTTGAAAGGACACATAAATAATCAAACTAATGTCAAATATAGAATGATACATAAAAATGAATGAGAATTTGCACCCAAATGTGAGAATATAAGAAAAATCATTTGGTTAAAAAACTATATAGGCCATTTTTTGTTAATGAACCTACATACATTTTTTCAATCAACAAAATTGATTTTTAGCTAATGTTCATCAACATTATTAACTAATGGACAAATAAATTTGTTTTATTTAGTTTTTCTAATCAATAAAATAAATTTAACCAGTCATTAAATTAAGTTTTTTATTTCCATTTAATTTTAAATAAATTAATTAGATTCAGCTCAATAACACATGTTTTTCCTACATAGTCATCTATTCCACATTTAGAAAATGCATATATGGTCAAAACTATTTTATTGTGGTTAGAAACAAAATAAGTCAAAATGGGTAAATCCATTTAAGCTTCTTTTCAAACTAATAATTCAATCTTTTCTTTCCAATTTTCCAAAAAACCATTCACTTTTTTCAATATAAAAATGCTAACTAACTAAGATGAGAAGCTATTTTGTCATTAAAAGTTGACAAAAAAAGAGAGTCGATAGAGAGGAATCAACCTTTCAAACTGCCAAGTGAGGTTTAGTTGTCTCGAGCATCAAGCCACCTCTTTTAACCATTTTTTTTGAAGAAAATCAGCTTTGTTAAAAACATAACATGCCAATAAAACTAAAGACCAAAAATTATCTTGAAAAAATATAGCATGCTTGCTTTAATCATCAACTCCACACCTTTTAAAGAAAAGAACTTAATACCTATAACTCGAGGTCAAAAAGTGTTCATAAAATGTCGGGTCAACTTCACAAGGCTCAAGGCAAGGGTACTGATCATGAGACTTTAAGGGGCCATAAAATGATGAAATTGACTTCATTTAAATATTTAGCAAAACCGATAAATTATTTTAGGTTGTAACCTAATGGGCCATAGGTTTAGATGGAGTTAAGCTAGGAATGACTTAGGATGTGCCCGAACAGACCTAAAAATGCCACACCCTTAAGGTTAAAAATTCCCCTGAGTCCATTGGTGAAAGAATTTTTAAATTCTAAGGTCGTTTGTAAAATTTTCTAAATTTTAAGGTTGTGCATGTAAACCAAGGTAATTGGTTAACTATCCTGTCAGTAGATTTTGGCTATGAAATTTTACGAGCCCCTAAATGGGACCAATCAAGGATTTTTTTTTTAAAAAAACATGATAATTTTTAGAGTTCCAAGTGATTTTTAAGAATTCCCCAAAGTTTTTACCAAAATCGAGCTTTTTTTGAGTTGTTTGGCTTGTGGGCCC